>JAAIUW010000050.1:0-140000 GCA_014851425.1 Senna tora | reverse complement strand
ATAAACGCAAAACCCAAACCATTAACCTAAACCCAAAACCCTAAACCCTAAATCATAACCCAAACCCTAGACCCTAAACCGTACTCATACACTAACCCTAAACCCTAAACTGTAAATCGTAAACCCTAAACCTCTAACCCTAGACCCTAGACCCTAACCCTAAACCTTAAACCCTAAACCTTAAATCCATCCCCCAATCCCAAAACCCTAGACCCTGAAACCTAAACCCTAAGCCCTAATCCCTAACCATAAACCCTAGACCATAGACCTGAATCCCTAAACCCTAAACCCCAAAATTCTAAACCCTAACCTTAAACCCTAAACCCTAGACCCTAAAGCCTAAACCCTAGACCTTAAACTCTAATCCCTAGACCCAAACCCTAACCTTAAACCCTATTCCTAAATCCTAAACATTGAACCTTAAACCCAAACCCAAACCCTAAACTCTAGACCCTAAACCTTGAACCCTAAACCCTAGACCCTAAACCCTAACCCTAACCCCAAACTTAAAACCCTAACCTTAAAATCATAAACCCTAAACTATAGACCCTAGAACCCTAAACCCTAAATCCTAAATCTTGAACCTTACACTCTAACCCTAAATCCTAAATCTTAAGCCCTACACTCTAAACCTAAACCCTAAACCTTAAACTCTAGACCCTAGAGCATAAACCTAAACCCTAAACCCGAAAACTTAAACCATAAAGTATACCTTAACTCTAAACCATAGACCCTAGACCCTAAACCCTAGACCCTAAACTCTAAACCCTAGATCCAAACCACAAACCCTAAACCATAATCCCTAACCCTAAACCCAAAACCCTAAACCCTAAACTCCAAACCCTAAACCCAAAACCCAAACCCAAAACCAAAATCCCAGATCCTAAACCTTAGACCCTGAACTCTAAACCCTAGACCCTTAACCAACAAACCCTAAACCATAATCCCTAAATTGTAAACCCAAAACCCTAAACTCTAAACACTAAACCCAAACCCTAAACCCTAGACCCTAAACTCTACCCTACCCTAAACCCTAGACCCTAAACTCTAAATCCTAGACCCTAAACGTTAAAACCCTAAACCATAAACGCAAAACTCAAAACCCTCAAAACCTAAACCCAAAACCCAAAACCCTAAATCATAACCGTAAACCGTAAAACCTAAACCCTAGAGTCTATACCCTAAACCCTAAACCCAAAATTGTAAATTGTAAACCCTAAACCCTAAACCCTAACCCTAACCCTAACCCTAGACCTTAACCCTAAACCATAAAGCCTATCCTCTAATCCAAAACCCTAGACCCTGAAACCTAAACCCTAAAGCCTAAAACTCTAAACCCTAAACCCTAAACCCTAAACCCTAGACCTTAAACTCTAATCCTAGAATCGAAACCCTAAACCTTAAACCCTAATTCCAGAATCCAAAACCCTGAACCCTGAACCCAAAACCCTAAACCCTAAACCATAAACCCTAGACCCTAAACCCTAGACCCTAAACCCTAAGCCCTAAACCCAAAAACCTAACCCTTAAATCATAAAGCCTAAACCGTAACCCTAGACCCTAAACCCTAAATCCTTATCATAAACCCTACACTCTAAACCCTAAACCCTAGACCTTATTCCTTAACATTAAAGCCTAGACCCTAGATCCTAAACCCTAAACCCCAAACCTTAAACCATAAACCCTATGCCTTAACTCTAAACCCTAGACCCTAGACCCTAAACCCTAGACCATAAATCTTAAACACTAGATCCGAAACCCTAAACCCTAATCCCTCAACCCCTAACCCTAACCCTAGACCCTAAAACCCTAGTCCTAGACGTTAACCCTAATCCTAGACCCTGCACCCAACACTAAACCCTAGACCCTAGACCTTAGACCCCAACCCTAGACCATAATCCTAAACACTAGATCCAGAACCCTAATCCTAAACCCTAATCCCCAAACCATAAACCTTAAAACCCTAAACCCTAAACCCTAGACCCTAGAGTCTAAACCCTAACCCTAGACCCTAAACTCTAAACCCTAGACGGTAATACTAAACTGTAGACCCTAGACCCTAACCCTAAACCCTAATCCTAACCCCTAATCACAAAACCCTAGACCCTAAAACCTAAGCCCGAAACCCTAAGCCCTAATCCTTAACCCTAAACCCTAAACCCTAGACCTTAAACTCTAAAACCCTAGACTAGAAACCCTAAATCCAAAATGCTAGACCTTAACCCTAAACCCTAGACCTTAAACCCGAAACCCTAGACCCTAGACCCTCAACCCTAAACCGTAAACCCTCTACCATAATTTTAAACCCTAGAGACCCGAAACCCTAAACCCTGAACCATAAACCTTAAACCCTAGACCCTAAATGCTAAACCCTGAACCCTAAACCCTAACCCTGAACCTTAAACCTTAAACCCTAAACCCTAGACCCTAAACCCTGAACCCTAAACCCAAAACACTAGACCCTAAACCCTAAGCCCAAAACCCTAAACCCTAAACCCTAAATCATAAACCGTAAACTGTAGACCCTCCCCTAGACCCTAATCCTTAAACCCCCTCCACTCTAAACCCTAAACCCAAGACCTTAAATGCTAAACCCGAACCCTAAACCATAAACCCTAGACCCTAGACTCTAAACCTAACCCTAAACCCCAAACTGTAAATCGTAATCCCTATACCCTAAACTCTAAACCCTAGACCCTAAACCCTAAACCCTAAACCTTAAAACCTAAACCCTAAATCCTAGACCCCAAACCTAAACCCTAGACACTAAACCCAAAGCCTAAACCCTAACCGTAAACCTAAACCCTAACACTAAACCATTACCCGAAACCCTAAACCCTAAACCCTAGACCTTGGACCCTAAACCCTAGACCCTAAACCTTAGAGACCTTAAATCCTAAACCCTAAACCCTAAACCCCAAACTCTAAACCCTAAACCCTAAGCCCTAAACCCTAAGCCCGAAGCCTAAAACCCTAACCCTAAACCCTAGACCCTAAACCCTAAACCCTAACCCTAGACCGTAAACCTTAAACCTTAAACCCTAAACCCTAAACCCTAAGTCCTGAACCCTAAACCTTACACCCTAGACCCTAGACCTTAAACCCTAACCCTAAACCTCTAACCCTAAAACCTAAAGCCTAAAGAGTTAAGCCTAAACCTAACCCTAATCCAAACCCTCAACCCTAAATCCTAACCTTAATCCCTAAACCCAAACCCTAAATCATAAACACTAAACCCTATACGCTAAACTCTAACCCTAGACCCTTAACCCTAAACCCCTAGAACCCTAAAACCTAAACACTAAATCCTAGACCCCAAACCCTAAACCCTAGACCCTAAACCCTAAACACTAAACCCTAAAACCTAAACCCTAGACCCTAATCCAAACCCTAAACCCTAATCCCTCAACCCTAACCCTAAACCTAGACCCTAATCCTAAACCCTAAACCCCAGACCGTAGACCCTAAACCCTAGACCTCAACCCTAATCCCTCAACCCTAATCCCTAAACCCTAAGCCCTAAACCCTAGACCCTACACCCTAGTCCCTAGACCATAAACCCTAAACCTTAGACCATAGACCCAAAACCCTAAATCCAAAATCCTAACCCTAGACCCTAAACCCTAACCCTATGTCCTAAACCCTAAAACCTTCAAACCTTGACCCTAGACCCTAACCCTAAACCGAGAAACCCTAATCCCTAAACCCTACACCTAAAGCCTAAAGCCTAAACCCTAAATCCCAACCCTCAACCCGAAATCGTAAACCTTAAACCCTAAACCT
The DNA here is from genome assembly GCA_014851425.1 of Senna tora. Taxonomy (NCBI): domain Eukaryota; kingdom Viridiplantae; phylum Streptophyta; class Magnoliopsida; order Fabales; family Fabaceae; genus Senna; species Senna tora. The sequence goes on along the minus strand of JAAIUW010000050.1, from coordinate 136,217 downwards.
TAAACCCTAAACCCTAAACCCTAGACCCTAGACCCTAAACCCTAATCCCTAACCCTAAACTTTAAAACCCTAAACCCTAAATCCTAGGCCTAACCTTAAACCTAAAAACCCTAAGCCTAGACCGCAGCCTTAATCCTATACCCGAAACTCTAGACCCTAACCCTAGAGCCTAAACCGTAAACCCATGACCCTAAACCGTACATCCCTAAACCCTAAACCTTAAACCCAAAACCCAAACTCTAAACCCTAACCCTATACCCTAAACCCTAGACCCTAACCCTGAAACCCTAATTCCTAATCCCTAAATCAAACCCAACCCTAATGCTTAACCTTAAACCCTAAATGCTAAACTGTAAACCGTAAACCCTAGACCCTAAATCCTAGAGCCTAAACCCTAACCCTATACCATAACCCTTAACCCTAAACCCAAAACCCTAAACTAAACCCTAGACCCTAAACCATAGACCCAAAACCCTAAACATAAACCCTAGACCCTAAACCCTAAACCATAGACCCTAAACCCTAACCATAGACCCTAAACCCTAAACCTAGACCCTAAACAAGAAACCCTAACTGTAATCCCTGAACCCAAAACCCAAACCAAAACTCTAAACACTAAACCCTAAACCCTAACCCCTAAATCCTAAACTCTAAACCCTAGACCCTAAATCCTAACACTAGACCCCAATGTTAAACCCTAACCATAAACCCTAAACCCAAACCCTAAATCATAAACCCTAAACCCTAGACTCTATACCTAAACACTAAAACCTTAAACCCTAAACCCCCAAACCCTAGCTCTACACCATAGACCCTAAACCCAAAACCCAAACCCAAATGGAAAACCTAAACCCTAAACCCTAACCCCTAAACCCAAAACCCTAAACCTAAACCCTAGACCCTACACCCTAAACTCTAACCCTAAACACAAAAGCCTAAATCCTAAACCCTAACCCTAAAACCTTGACCCGACACCCCTAAACCCTACACCCTAAATAGTAAACCTTAAACCTTAAACCCTAACGGTAAACCGAACCTAATAATCCCAAAACGCAAGACCCGAAAGCCTAAAGACTAAACCCTAAACCCTAACCCAAACCCTAAACCCTAAACCCTAAACCCCAAAACTTAAACCTAAACCCTAGACCCTAACCATAGACCCTAACCCTAAACCCTACACCCTAAATGCAAACCCAAAATCCTAAACCCTAACCCTAAAACCTTGACCCTAACCCTAAGCCCCTAAACCCTAAATCCTAGACCCTAAACCCTAAACCTAAAGCCTAAACCCTAACCTTGGACCCTAACCCTAAACCCGATGTTCTAAACCCTAACCTTAAAGCCTAGACCCTAGACTCTAACCCCTAAACCTTAAACCCTAAACCCAAAAACCTAAAGCCTAAAGCCTGACCCTAAATCCTAACCCTCTACCCTAAATCCTAACACCAGACCCTAAACCCCAGACCTTAAACCCTAAACCCTAGACGCTAACCCCAACCCTAAACCCTAGACACCAAAGCCTAAACCTAAACCCTAGACCTTAAATACAAAACCCTAAACCCTAGAACCTATACCGTAGACCCTAGACCCTAAACTCTAAACCCTAATCCCAGACCTTAAATCGTAAACCTTAAAACCCTAAACTCTAAAACCTAAACACAAAACAAAAACCCTAAACCCTAAACCCTAAACCCGAAACCCTAAACACTAGACCCTAAATCCAAACCCTAAAGCCTAGACCCTAGACCCTAAACCCTAGTCCCTAAACCTAGACCTTAAATCCTAAACCCTAAACCCTAGACCCAAACCCTTTTAACCCAAATCCCTCAACCGAAGCCCTAAACCATAGACCCTAAACCCTAGTCCCTAGGCCCTAAACCCTAGACCCTAGACCCTAAACGCTAAACCCTAAATCCTAACTCCTAATGCTAAACCCTAACCCTAGACCCTAAACCCTAAACCCTAATCGTAAACCCTAAACCTTAAACCCTAGACCCTAGACCCTAAACCCTAAACCCAAAAACCCTAAACACTAAACCCAAACCTAAAGACTAAAGCCTAAAGCCTAAACCTTAAACCATAACCCTAAACCCTAATCCTAAACCATAAAACCCTAAACCCTAGAGGCCAAGACTAAATCCTAGACCCGAAACCCTAGACCCTAGACCCTAGAAGCCTAAACCGTAAACCCTTGATCCTAACCCTAAACCCAAAACTCTAAACCCTAAACCCTAAACCCTAAACCCTAACCCAGAAACCCTAGACCCAATCCCCAAACCCTAAGACCCAAAACCAAACCCTAACCCTAAAACCTAAACCCTAGACCCTAGACCCTAAACTCTAAACCCTAAACCATAAATGCAAAACCCTAAATCCTAAACGCTAAACCTAAAATCTTGACCCTACACCTTAAACCCTAGACCCTAGACCCTAGAGCCTAAACCTAAATCCTAACAGTAATCACAAAACCCAAGTCCCAAAGCCTAAAGCCTAAATCCTAAGCCCTAAACCCTAAGCCCTAATCCCTAAACCCTAAACCCTAGACCCTAGACCTTAAACCCTAAACCCTAACCCCAAACTCTAAACCCAACCCTAAACCCTAGACCCTAGACCCTAAATGCAAAACCCAAATCCTAAACCCAAACCCTAGACCCTAACCTCAAACCCTAAACCCTACCCCAACACTCTAAACCCTAACCCTAGACCCTAAACTAACGCCTAAACCCTAGACCCTAGAACCCTAAACTCTAAACCTTATACCCAAAACCCTAACCTTAACCCTAATTCCTAAATCCTAACACTGAACCCTAAACCCTAACCCTAGACCCAAACCCTAATCCTAAGCCCAAATCCCAAAACACGAATCATAAACCTAAAACGTAGACCTAAACCCTAAACCCTAAACCCTGAATCTTAACCCTATACTATAAACCCTAAACTCTAGACCCTAACCCTAAACCCTAAACCTTAAACCTTAGACCCTGACCCTAGACCCTAAACATAACCGTAATCCCAAACCCTAAACCTTAAAACCCTATACCCTAAACTGTAAACCCTTGACCCTAAACCTAGACCCTAACTCCTAGACCCCAAACCATAAACCTTAGACACTAAACCCTAGACATTAAACCCTAAAACCGAAACTCTAGACCTTAACCCTAACCCCAAAACCCTAAACCCTAGACCCTAAACCCTAAACCCTAGACCATAAACCATAGACCCTAAACCCTAAACCCTAAAGCTAACACTAAACCCTAACTGTAAACCCGAAAGCCTACACCTAGACCCTAAATCCTAAACCCTAAACCCTGAACCCTAAACACTAGACCCTAGAACCTAACATGAACCGAAAACCGTAAACCCTAAACCCTAAGCCCAAAACCCAAACCCTAAACCTTAAATCATAACCCCTAACTGTAGACCCTAGACCCTAAACCCTAAACCTTATATCTTAAACCATACACCTAAACCCTAAACCTTAGATCCTAAACCCTAAAACCTAAACCCTAAACCTTAAACCCAGACCCTAAACCTAAACCCCAAACCCTAACCATAAATCCTATACCTAAACTCTAAACCCCCTAGACTTAACCCTAAACCCTAGACCCAAAAACCTAAACCATAAATCCTAGACCCTAAACCCTAAACCCTACCCTTAAACCCTAACACTAAACCATAAAACCTAAACCTAGACCCTAAACCCTAAACCCTAAACCCCAAACCGTTGACCCTAGACCCTACAACCTTAGACCCTAAACTCTAAACCATAGACCTTAAACCGTACACCCTAAACCCTAAACACTAAAACCTAAACCTAAACCCTAACCTTAAACCCTAGACCCTAAATCCTAGACCCTAGACCATAAACCCTAGACCCTAAACCCTAGACCTTAAACCTAACCCTAAACCCTAACCCGAAACCCTAAATCCAAATCACTCAACCCTAACTCCTAAATCCTAGACCCTAAACCCTAGTCCCTAGCCCTAAACCTTAACCCTAGACCCTAGACCCTAACGCTAAACCTAAATCCAATGCTAGACCCTAAACCCTATACCCGAAACCCTAAATCCTAAGTCCTAAACCTAAACCATAAACCCTAGACCCTAGACCCTAAACCCTAAACCCTAAACCTAAACCTAAAGACAAAAGCCTAAGCCTAAACCTAAACACAATAAAGCCTAAACCCTAATCCTAACCATAAAACCCTAAACCCTAGAGGCCAAGCCTAAATCCTAACCCGAAACCCTAGACCCTAGATCCTAGAGCCTAAATCGTAAACCCTTGACCCTAACCCTAAACCCTAGACCCTAAACCCTAGACCATAACCTAGACCCTAGACCCTAAACCTAGAACCCTAGACCCTATCCCTAAACCCTAGACCCTAAACCCTAAACCCAAACCCAAAACCCTAAACCTAAACCCTAGACCCTAGACACTAACTCTAAACCCTAAACCCTAGACCTTAGATCATAAACCCTAAACCCCAAACTCTAACCCTAAACCCTAAATTGTAGACCTTAAACCCTAGATCCTAAACCTGAACCCTAAATCATGACCCTACACCCTAACCCTAACCCTAAACCCTAAATGCTAAATCCTAAACACTAATCCCAAACCCAAGTCCCTAAAGCCTAAATCCTTAATCCTAAGTCCTAAACCCCTAACCCTAATCCCTAAACCCTAAACCCTAGACCTTAGGTCATAACCCTAAACCCCAAAAATCTAAACCCTAAACCCTAAATTGTAGACCTTAAACCCTAGACCCAGACCCTAAATCCCAAACCCTAAACCCGAAAACCTTAACCGTACAACCTAAAGCCTAGACCCTAAGCCCTAAACCCTAGACCCTAAACGCTAAATCCTAACCCCTAATCCTAAACCCTAGACCCTAAAACCTAAACCTAACCCTAAACCCTAAGCCTAATCCATAACCCTAACCCTAGACCCTAGACCTCAAACCCTAAAACTGAAACCCCGCAAAACTCTAAACCCTAACCCTAGATCCTAAAGCCAAAACACTAGACCCTAGACCCTAAACTCTAACCCTAGACCCAAACCCTAACCTTAACACCCAATTCCTAAATCCTAAACACTGAACCCTAAACCCTAAACCCTAGACCCTAAACCATAAACCTTAAACGCTAAATCCTACCCCAAATCCCACACACCCTAGACCCAACAAACCTAAACATAACCCAAGCCCTAAACCCTAAGTCCTAATCCCTAAACTAAATCCTAGACCTTAAACACTAAACGCTAAACCCCAAAATTATAAACCCTTAACCCTACACCTAGACCCTAAACCCTATACCCTAACTCTAAACCCTAGAACCAAACCCAAAACCCTAAACCCTGAACCATAAACCCTAAACCCTGAACCCTGAACCCTAAACCCTAAACCCTAGAAGAAACCCTAAACCCTAAATCCAAGACCCTAACCCTAAACCTAAACTCGAAACCTTAAACCCAGACCCTAGACCCTAAACTCGAAACCCTAAACCCTAAACCCCAAACCCTAACCATTACCCTACCCTAAACTCTAAACCATATACCTAAACAATAACCCTAGACCTAAACCCTAGACACTAAACCCTAAAAACTAAATCTAGACCCTAAAACCTAAACACTAATCCTAAACCCTAAATCCTAAACCCGAAACGCGAAACACTAGACCTTAACTCCTAAACCCTAAACCCTAGACCATAGACCCTACCCCTAGACCCTAAACCTTAGGCCCTTAAATCCTAAACCCTAAACCCTAAACCCTAAACCCTAAACCCTAAACCTTGGACCCTAAACCCTAGACATAAACCATAACCTTAAACCTAGACCCTAGACCATAAACCCTAAATGCTAAACCTAACCGTAAACCCCAACCTAACCCTAAAACCTAAACAACCCTAAACCCTAACACTAAACTCCAACTCCTCGAGCCCAAACCGTAAACCTTAGACCCTAAACCCTAGACACTAAACCTTAAACCTAAACTAGAACCTAAACCCTAAAACCTAAACCCTATACCCTATACCCTAGACCCTAGAACCTAACTCTAAATCCTAGACCCTAAACCGCAAACCCTAGACCCTAAACCCTAGACACCAAACCCTAAACCCTAACCCTAGACCCTAAACCCTAGACCTAAACCCTAAAACCTAAAGCCTAGACCCTAAACCCTAAACCCTAGACCCTAGACCCTAGACCAGAGACCCTGACCCTAAATTAACCCTAGACCTTAAACCGTTCACCCTAAACCCTAGACTCTAATCCCTAGACCTAAACCTTAGACCATAACCCTAGAACCTAAACCCTAAACCCTAAACCCTAGACCTAAACACGACCCTAAATCCTAAACCCTACCCCTAGACTCTAACCTTATACCCTAAACCTTAGACCTTAAATCCTAACCCTAAAGCCAGAACCCTAAACCTTAAACACTAAACCTAAATGCTAACCCTAAGCCCCAAGCCCTAAACCATAAACCATAAGCCCTATACCTTAGACCCTAAACCCAAAACACTAACACCTAAACCTTAAACCCTAAACCCTAAACCCTAAGACATAAACCATAACCTTAAACCATAGACCCTAAACCCTAAACGCTAAACCCTGAACCCTAAACCCAAAAACCCTAAACCCTAACCCTAGACACTAAAACCCTAGACCCTAAACCCTAACCTTAAAACCTAAAGCCTAAAGCCTAAACTCTAAATCCTAACGCACAACCCTAAATCCAACCTTAAACCCCAAACCCTAAACCCCAAACCCTAAACCCTCACACTATACCCTAACTCTAAAACCTAGACCCTAAACCCTAAACCGTAGACCCTAAAACCTGAACCCTAAATCCTAGACCCCAAACCATAAACCCTGAACCCTAAACCCTACACTAAACCCTAAAACCTAAAACTTAGAACCTAAACCCTAAACCCTAAACCTATACCCTACCCCGAGACACTAGACCCTAACCCTAAACCTAAACACTAAACCCTAGACCTTAAATCGTAAACTTACACCCTAAACCCAAAACCCTAAAACACAACACTAACCTTAAACCCTAACCCTAAACCCTAACCTGAAACCCCAACTAAATCCTAACTCCTAAACCCTAAACCCTAGACCCTAGACCCTAACCCTAGACCCAAATCCTAAATGGTAAACCCTATACCCAAAACCCTAAACCCTAATACCTCAACCTAAGCCCTAACCCTAGACCCTAAACCCTACTTCCCTAGACCCTAGACCCTAAGCCCTAAACTCCGACCCTAAACCCAAAACCCTAAACCATAACCCTATACCCTAACCCTAAACCCTAAACCCTAAACCATAGATCCTAAACCCTAAACCCTAAACACCAAAACCTAAACCCTAAACCTAAACCCTAAACCTAAACCCTAGACCCTAGACCCTATACTAAAGCCTAATCGTAAGCCTAAAGCCTAAACCTAACCCTAAATCCTTAACCTCAACCCTAAATACTAAACCTTAAACCCTAAACCCTAAAACCTTAAACCGTTGGACCCTAAACCCTAACCCTAAGTCCTAAACCCTAACTTAAACCATAAACCCTAACCCTAAACCCTAGACCCTAAATCCAAACACCTAATCCTAAACCCTAAACCCTAGACCCTGGACCCCAGACCCTAAACCCTAACCCTAAACCTTAGACCTTACAATCGTAAACCTTAAACCCTAAACCCTAAAACCTAAACAATAAACCCTAAACCCAAAACCCGAAACCCTAAACACCAAGACCCTAAATCCTAAACCCTAAACCCTAGACCCTAGACTCTAAACCCTAGATCCGAAACCCTAGACCTTAAATCCTAAACCCTAGACCCGAAACCCTAACCCTTTCCCTCAACCCTAAGCCCTAAACCCTAACCCTTAGCCCTAAACCATAAACCCTAACCCTGGACCTTAAACCCTAATCCCTAAAACTTAAACCTTAAAACCCTAAACCCTAAATCCTAACCTCAACCCTAAATCCTAACCCTAAAACCCCAAACCCTAAACCCTAAACCCTAAACCCTAACCAACCCTAACTCTAGACCTTAAACCCTAATCCTAAACCTTAAACCTTAAAACCCTAACCCTAACCCTAAATCCTATCCCAACCTTAAACCATATAACCCTAAACCCTAGACCCAGAGACTAAATCCTGGACCCTCGACGCTAGAGCCTAAACCGTAAACCCTAAATCCCTAACCCAAAACCTTAAACCCAAAACCCAAATTCTAAACCCTAAACCCTATACCCTAAACCCTACACCTTAACCCTTCAGCCAAACCTGACCCAAAACCCTAATCCCTAATCCCTAAAACCAAAACCCAAACCCTAAATACTAAGCCCTAAACCCTAAACCCTAAACCTAAAACCCTAAAATCTAACCCTAAACCCTAAACCCTACACACCCTAAACCCTCGACCTAGACCCTATAGTCTAACCCTAACCCCTAGACGCTAAACCCTAAAACCCTACACCCTAGACGCTAAACCCTAGACCCAAACCCTAAACCTTAACCCTAAACCCTAGACCCAAACCTAAACCCTAGACCCTAAACCTTAGATCCTAAACCCTAAACCATAGACCCTAAACCAAGAAACCCTAACCGTAATCCCTAAACTCTAAACACTAAACCCTAAATCCAAACCCTAAATCCTAACCCTAAACCCTAACCCTAAATCCTAAACCTAGACCCTAAACATAAACCCTAAACCATAAACCCAAAACCCTAATATCATAACCCTAACCCTAAACCTAAACCCTAGACTATATACCCTAAACCCTACACCCTAAACCCTAACCTTAAACCCTAGACCCTAAACCCTAAACCCCAAACCCTAGACCCTAGGCCCTAGACCCTAAACCCTAATCCCAAACCCAAAACTCTAACCCCTAAACCCTAATCCCTAAACCTTCAACCCTAAACCCCAAACCCTAAACCCTAAAACTAAAACCCTAGGCCCTAGACCTTAAACTCTAAACCCTAACCCTAACCTAAACGCAAAACCTCAATCCTAACCCTAACCTCTAAAATCTCGACCCTACACCCTAACTCTAGACCCTAAACCCTAAACTCTAAACCTTAAACCTTAATGCTAAATCCTAACCCTTACTCCCAAACCCTAGACCCTAAACCTAAACATAACCCTAAACCCTAGCCCTAAACCCTAAGCCCTAATTCTAAAACCCTAAATCCTAACCTTAAACCCAAACCTACACCCCAAACTCTAAACCCTAAACCCTAGACCATAGACCCTAAACCCTATAACCCTAAACTCTAAACCCTAGCCCCAACCCTAATCCCTAAACCCTAAACCCTAAACCCTAAACCCTAGACCCTAAACCTTAACCCTAAACCCTAAACCCGAGACCCTAAACCCTAAACCCTAAACCCCTAAACCTTAAACCCAAGACCCTAGACCCTAACCCCCAAACCGTAACCATAAATCCTATACCCTAAACTCTAAACCCTAGACCCTAAACCCTAAACCCAAACCCTATACCTAACCCTAGGCACTAAACCCTAAACCTAAGCAGACCTAAACCCTAAAACCTAAACACTAAACCCTAAACCCTAAATCATAAACCCAAACCCTAAACACTAGACCCAAAATCCTAAATCCAAGCTTTAGATACTAAACCCTAGACCCTAAACCTTAGATCTAAATCCTAAACCGTAAACCGTAACCCTAAGCCCAACCCTAAACCCAAAACCATAACCCTAGCCTTAGACCCTAAACCCTAAACTCTAGACCCTAAACCCAAAAACCCACCCTGAACCCTAAACCCTAAACCCTAGAGCTTAAACCCTAAACCTAAGCAAAACCATAACCTTAAAACCTAGACCTTAGACCATAAACCCTAAACGCTAAACCTAAAACCCTAACCCCCAAAATCCTAAACCCTAAACCTAAACCATACACACTAAACTCTAACCATAGACCCTAACTCCGAGACCCTAAACTGTAAACCCTAGACCCTAAACCCTAGACACTAAACCCTAAACCCCTAAACCTAAACCCTATACCCTAGAATCTTAGACCTATAACCCAAACCCTAAACCTAAACCCTAAACCCTAGATCTTAAACTGTAAACCCTAAACCGTAAACCCTAAAAATAAACACTAAACCATAACTCGAAACCCTAAACACTAGACCCTAAATTCTAAACCCTAAACCCTAGACCCTAGACCTTAAATCCTAAACCCTAAACCTAGACCCGAAAACCTAAACCCTAATCCCTCAACCCTAACCCTAAGCCCTAGACCCTAGACCCTAGTCCCTAGACCCTAGACACTAAAACATAAACTCTCAACCCTAAACCCAAAACCCTAAACTTAAACCCTAAACCCTAAACCCTAGACACTAGACCCTATCCCTAAACCCTAAACCCTAGACCTTAAACCCTAAATCTTAAACCTTGGACCCTAAACCCTAAACTCTAAACACAAACCCTAACCCTAACCCTAGACCTAAACCCTAAACACTAATACCTAAAGCTAAAGCCTGAAGCCTAAAGCCTAAAGCCTAAACCCTAAATCCTTAACCTCAACCCTAAATCCTAAACCTTAAACCCTAAACCCTAAACCTTAAACGCTAAACCCTAAATTCTAAACCTTAAAACCTAAACTCTAAACCCTATACCCTAAACTCTAAACCCTAGACCCTAAACCCTAAACCCTAGACCCTAAAACCTAAACCCTAAATCCTAGACAACAAACTCTAAACCATAAACCCTAGACCCTAAACCCTAAACCCTAGACCCTAAAACCATAAAACATAAACCCTAAACCCTAGACCCTAGACCCTAAACCCTAAACCCTAGACCCTAAACCCTAGACACTAAACCCTAAACCTAAAGCCTAGACCCTACACCGTAAACCTTACACCTACACCTTAGACCCTAAACCCTAAACCCTAGACCTTAAATCTACACCCCCTAAACACTAAAACCCTAAACCCCAAACCGCACACCCTAAACACTAGACCCTAAATCCTAACCCTAAACCCTATACCCTAAACCCTAGACCCTAAACCTTAGACCTTAAATCCTAAACCCTAAGCCCTAAACCCAAGACCCTAAACCCTAACCCAAAGCCCTAAGCCCCAAGCCCTAAACCCTAAACCATAAACCCTCGCCTTAGACCCTAAACCCTAAACTCTATACCTAAACCCTAAACCCTAAATCCTAAACTCGAAACCCTAAACCCTAAAACCTTAACCCTAAACCCTAAACCTTAAGACTAAATCCTAAACCTTAAACCCTAGACCCTAAACCCTAACCGCTAAAACCCTAAACCCTAAACCCAAACACCTAAACCTAATCCCTAAAACCTAAACCTAAACCCTAAACACTAAACCCTAGACACTAAACCCTAACCGTAAAAGCTAAAGCCTAAAGCCTAACCCTAAAGCCTGAACTATAAATCCTCACCCTCAACGGCAAATCCTAAACCTTAAACCCTAAACCCTAAACCCTAACCCTAAACTTAACCCTAGAACCTAACCGTAGACCATAAAACCTGAACCCTAAATCCTAGACCCCAAACCGTAACCCTTGACCCTAAACCTTAGACACTAAACCCTAGAGCCTAAACCCTAAACCCTAAACCCTAGACCATACCCAGATCCCAGACCCTAGACCCTAAACCTTAAACCCTAAACCCTAGAACTTAACGTAAACCATAACCCTAAATCATAAAGACTAGACCCTAAACCGTAAACCGTAAACCTTAAACCCGAAACCCTAAACCTAGACCCTAAATCCTAAACCCTAAACCCTAGACCAGAATCCTAAACCCTAATCCCTCAACCATATGCCCACCCTAGACCCTAAACCCCAGTCCCTAGACCCTAGCCCTAAATCCTAAACTCTCGACCGCAACCCAAAAAGCCTAAACCCTAAACAAAACCATAAGCCCTAGACCCTAGACCCTAAACCCTAACCCTAAACCTAAACCCTAAACCCTAAACCCTAGACCCTAGACCCTAAACCCTAAAACCTAAACCATAAACCCTAAACTCTAAACCCTAAACATTGGACCCTAAACCCTAAACCCTAAACACAAAAACCTTAAACCCTAAAACCTAAACCCTAAACCCTAAACACTACACCCTAGACCCTAAGCCCTAGACCCTTACCTAAAGCCCAAAGCTTAAGCCTAAAGCCTAAAGCCTAAAGCCTAATCCCAAACCCTAAATTTGTAACCTCAACCCTAAATACTAAACCTTAAACCCTAAAGCCTAAACCCTAAACCATAACCCTAAACCCTAAACCTTATACCCTATGCTCTAAACCCTAGACCCTAAATCCTAAACCCTAGACCCTAAAACCTAAACCCTAAATCATAGACCGCATCCTTAAACCCTAGACCCTTAACCCTAGACACTAAGCCCTAAACCCTAGACCCTAAACCCTAACCCTAAACCCTAAACCCTTAACCCTTGACCCTAGATCCTAGAGCCTACACCATAGACCCTAGACCCTAAACCCTAAACCCTAAACCCTAAACCGTAGACCTTTAATCGTAAACCTTAAACTTTAAACCATAAAACCTAAACACTAACCCTAAACTCTGAACCATAAACTCGAAACCCTAACACTAGAACCTAAATCCTAAACCCTAAACCCTAGACCCTAGACTAACCCTAAACCCTAAACCCTAAACACGAAACCCAAAAAACCTAAATCCTAAACCTTAAACCCTAAACCCTAAACCTTAACCCTAAACCATAGACCCTAGACCCTAAACCCTAATCCCTAAACCTTAAACCTTCAAAACCCTAACCCTAAATCCTAACCCTAACTTAAACCATAAACCCTAAATCCTAGACCCCAAAGCCTAAACCTAAACCCTAAACCCTAGAGCCTAAACCGTAAACCCTTGACCCTAAACCCTAAATCCCTAAACCTTAAACCCAAAACCCAAACCTCTAACCCTAAACCCTAAACTTTAAATCGTATACCCTAATCCTAAACCCTAAATCGTAGACCTAAACCCTGAACCCTAGACCCTAAACCCAGAAACCCTAAACCCTAATCCCTAAACACTAAACCTTAACACTAACCTTAAATACTAAACCTTAAACCCTAAACCCTAAACACTAAACCTTAAACCCTAAACCTAAAACTCTAAATCCTAAACCCTAACCCTAAACCCTACACCCTACACCCTAAACCCTAGATCGTTGACCCTAAGCCTAAACCCTAAACCCTAGACCCTAGACCCTAAACCCTAAACCCTAAACCCTAAACCAGAGACCCTAAACCCTTAACCCTAAACCCTAAACCTAAACCCTAGACCCCAAACCTTAAGCGCTAAGCCCTAACACTAAACCTTAAACCCTAAACCTAAAACTCTAAATCCGAAACCCTAACCCTACACCCTACACCCTAACCCTAGATCGTTGACCCTAGAGCCTAAACCCTAAACCCTAGACCCTAGACCCTAAACCCTAAAACCCTAAACCTAGATTCAACCCTAAACCAGAGACCCTAAACCCTTAACCCTAAACCCTAAACCCTAAACCTAAACCCTAGACCCTAAACCTTAGACCCTAAACCAAGAATCTCAAATCCATGCTCAATCCTAATATCAGCAATTTTCCCCAATTTGGAAATAATTACAACTTCAACCCAATCCTTCCAAATTTGAATTTGGCTAATCCGAAGATATAATCTTGATTCCTACCCCAACTAAGTGTTCAAGAACACTTTCTAGGCTTTAATCTACCCTCGAAACAACTCAATCGAAGGTCAATCGAAGAAATCCCTAAAAATGGAGAAATTGAGGTTTAGAATGAAATTGGTTTACCAACCTTGATTTGATTGGTGGGAGTGTGGAAGATTGTTGGAGTCGAGCTCCGATGAGCTTTTCCGGCGTCAGACTACTCTCTCCGACGACTTTTCCAGCAGTTTCCTCCCCTCCACTTCTTCTTTCTCCGCGGCACATCCCTCTCTCTCTCTCTACCTCTCTATTTCCTTTCTTTTCTTTCTCTTTCTTCTTTCCCGTGCCCCCACTCTCTTTTCTTTTCTTTTTCATCCTTTCTTATTTCTTTTCCAACGGCACCCCCCCAATTTAATAAAATAATATAAATAAAATAAGTAAATAAGTAATAAAAGTAATATAATTAATCAATAAAATAATTAATAATTTGATAATTAAATAATAATAATAATAACATTTGTATGTTTAATTTAATCCCATTCCCTATTTAATTCAGGTTTCCATTTCTTAGGTCCTGAATTAAATCCTAAGAAATTATTTTCTACTTCTTTTCTTTCCCTTTTATTTTATTTTAAACTTCGAAAAATTTCTTAGGTATTACAATCCTTGAAAAAATTCCTTTCCGGTTTCTTTTAACTTTCATAATTTTTTCTATATTCTTTTTTTAAAGTTTTAATTCCTAGCCCCGAAATAAATCATTCTTTAATCCTCGAAATTTTCCGAGGTATTACATTCTTCCCCCGTTAAGAAATTCGGTCCCCAAATTTCATCTCCTTCGTGGGGTTGTTGGCTTTTTTGCCATCCCTTGGCTCAATTTCATCTATGGTTCCTCTCAACGTGGAAGTTTTACCACTTTACCCTACGGTTCATCTTTCTTTCCTAGAGATTCAAGGCATCTATCTGGTTTCTCTACATATTCTTTCTGGATGGTTATATTTCTAGTTTCGTAGTTAACCACCCTTCCACGAGGTGTTAACCGACAAACTCCATCTGTCACATACCTAACTTTCCTAGTTTCAATTCACTTTGTGCTACTAATTTCGCAATGGGGTATCTGGCACATACCACATGCCATGCTCCAATTTAGTTCTCCGAGGAGTAAACTATTGCCTTCTCTAGCGAGGCTTACCTTGACTCAATCTGCTTGTCCGACTAGCTACCTTCGTAGTGACTTCTTAATCCGCTTGGAACACGCCAAGACACTAGCTATTTGCATAGCACACTAGGTTCTATTTCTATAAACTCTAACTGACTAAGTACTCCCCCCTACATCGGAGTCCTCGTACCTAAGTATCCTCTACTACCAACAGCTACACTTCTGCTAGTCTTCCCCCAATATATTCTTTGTAAACGACTTCTCCAGCAATGTCCGTTTATAGCTTACTACACTCTCTACGCTACATCTAGACTTACCGCCTACATGGCATACACCCCTACGTAGGTGTTTATACTTTGTGTCATCAGTGTACCCAACCCTTTCGAGGTTGTTACACTCACTGTCGACTCGGTTTACCCTACTCGTGTCCTAACAAAGCTAAATGCCATGACACTAGTACAACTATGTATTACGCTTACCGTTTCTCCAACAAACGGTAAAGGACTTTATATTTGACTCGTGTTTCCCTTTCTTTTTCGAACTTCTACACTTACCCTTAGTGGTTTCCATAACTACTTCAGTTACTCCCTGTCGACATCTTATGTCTGACTGACTTAGATTCTTCTCTGACATCTTATGTAGGGAAAGGGTCGGATCCACATGACCTGACCCGACCCGACCCAGGGACCATAAAGAAAAATTGAAAAAAATCTAGGACTCTACCTACGAGTGGTAGAGCCACATGTCCATGACTGATGCGCGGAACCAGACTCAAGAGAAGAGAAAATTATACTGAGTGGGGTTTCCCAAATGAGACCCCCTTTTCCAACACATGGAATGAGCAAATAGAAAGGTGTGGAGTCACTCCTATTTATAAGAGGATGAGAGAGGTTCCATCATTAATTTAAGCAATGTGGGACTTGGAATATGAACAAAATACCATGCTTCAATCATGATCACCTAGCCCACTTTGGGCCACGAGTGCGGGCTCGTGTGACCTCCGATGAGTGTGATCTTGGTGTCATTTGTTCGTCTCTCTGCAAGCTTTCCAACGGATCCCCACTCGACCCGATCAGACTCCCCCATGGGTGGATATTTAGTCCTGAAGACCCCAATATATCCACAAGAATAAAGAATTAGAACAAAATAATTTCTGGGTAAAAAAGCCATTTTTGTGTTATTTATGAGAGATATAACGAAAGTGAAACACATAACATTCATCATAATAGAAACATAATAGTGACACAGAGGATAAGGATGAGAGTGCAGAAAGTTATACATATATATATATATGGTGAAATTAGGTTACATTGCAATATATAGAGAGATTAAGATGGAAGAAAGAGATTGTTGTTCGAATAAATGATGGAGAATTCTAATCATAATGGAGAACACCACATGGACTTTAAAGCCAAACGTCTATTTATATAAGAAAGGAAGTAGTGACTATTGCGTTATTGGTGGAGAATTCTAATTATATTGGAAATTAAAATTTTAAATTTCAATTTTTGATTTGAATATGATCAGGATTCTTATCATATTGGAGGTTAAACTTAAATTCGAATAAATGATTTGATTATGATTTATGATACAGTAATTTAATGGCCTGACAATATTGATAGAGTATAGAAAATTTGGTCCTTGAAAGATTCGGAAGATGAAAATTTGGTCCCTGAAAGATCATAACTATACAATTTGGTCCCTGAAAGATTGCACCGTTTAACAAATTGGTCCTTCTGTTATCTTCAATTAAATTCTCTTAACGGACTTGCTGATGTGGCACGTTAATTGCACACGTGGGTCGTTAGTTGTAGAGTAGGATATGCTTACATGACCCAAACTAAATACTGCACAAAATAGTCCCTAAAAGATTTTAAATACTATAAAAAGTCCCTAAAAGATTTTAAGTCCAGAAAAAACCAAACATCATGGCATTAGAGTTTGCTGAAATTTATTATATGAGAAATGCATGGTTTAATTAATATTTGAATACATGGTTTCATCAAAATCTTTTTTATTTTTTTCTTAAATTCTTTAATGTTTATCACCACTCAACAATAAGTATTGAAGTTTTAAAAAATAAATTCATATCTATGAATTGCTAAAGAATATAAGCAGCTAGCATCCCACAATATATCTCTATGTTTATAAAGTGTATAGTTAAGTATATATTTTTCCGTGGAGGAAATAAATATTTCATTTATTCTACACATGAAGGTACGTTTGGTACGTTCGTGAAAATCACGGAGGGTAAAGGAAGGGATGTACATTACTGTAGAGTAAAAGAAAGTACTGTAGAGAAAAGTGAGGAAAGAGATAGATAGAAAATTGTCACTGAAGGTCCAAAAGTCGCCACTGAAAAGTTTCAGTGGCAACATAAAAGTTGGCACTGAAAACTCCGCAACTAAAGCCCTATATTGACGATTTTCGTAGTTGTCACTGAAGGTACTTTCAGTGGCGACAAAAGTCGCCATGAAAGAAGGTTAATTTTCATCACTAAAACAGCAATAAAAGTTGGAGTTTTTGGTGGCGACTTTTTGTCGCCACGAAAAAGACCTTTACTGGTGACTTTTTTTGTCACCACTGAAAACCTTTAGTGGCGACTAAAAGTCGCCACCGAAACCACTTTTGGTGGCGAATTTTAGTCCCCACCAAAACCACTTTTTGCGGTGACTTTTAGTCACCGCTAAAAGCAATTGTCGAAATCCAACGGCTGGTGAAGACCTCCGCCGCCGGCCGCTGGACCTTTGTCGCCGTCCGCCGTACACTAGACTCCACCGAAGGCCGCTGGACGTCCACTTTCAAAACCACCTTATATTTTTTTAAAATGGCGCATAGACGGATTTAAAGGCGGGACATGATGCATAGTATTTTCTATAGCAACCACTAAGCCATATATAAATTTTTGTTATATAATTACATTCTAATATATTTATTGTGTTTTCTACCTTCGGTGGCGAAATTTCAAAGTTCGCCACTGAAAACCCTTCAGTGACGACGTTTAAAATTTCGCCACTCAAGGTTTTCAGTGGTGAGAGGTGTAGTCGCCACTGAAAACCCTTCAGTGGCGACTTGTAAAATTTTGCCACTAAAGCTTTTTAGTGGCGAGACGAATAGTCACCATTGATAACCCTTTAGTGATGACTTTTAAAGTTTCGCCACTAATGGTTTTCAGTGGCGAGAGGAATAGTCGCCACTGAAAACCCTATGGTGGCGTCTTTTAAATTTTCGCCACTGATGGCTTTCAGTGGCGAGAGGAATAGTCGCCACAGAAAACCCTTCAGTGACGACTTTTATAATTTCGCCGCTGAAGGTTTTAAAATATATAAAACATTACTTATAAATATTTTATTATTAATTTTAAAAAATAAATATATCATTTTCTTTTTTAAATAATATAATAATAAGTTTAGACTTCTAATACTTCAATTATATTTTTGAAAATGTATTATTACGAACTTTAAATAAGAAAAAGTAAAAACTAAATAGATGCACATATATAAAGAACACTGTATTTGATGTATATTAATTCTCAATTATTATTGTAGTTTTATATCTTTACCTTTAGCTTCTACCAAAAAGAGCATTATTCATATAATTTGTGCAACTCATCTCTTTAATGATTCTTTTTAATTTTTTTTATGTATTTTTTTTGATATATATATAATTAAAAACAATTAATTGTCACCCATTACATGTTTTATTTTGGAAGAAATTACAAATTATATAAAATAATTTTATTAAAGTATATTCCTATTTGTCATGTACTATTTTTAAATAAAAATTATAATTAATTAATTGTTTACCTTCAGTGGCGACTTTGTAAAAGTCCCCACAAAACCCTTAAGTGGCGACAGGAAAAGTAGCCTCTGAAAACCCTTCGGTGGCAACGTTTAAAATTTCGCCACTGAAGGTTTTCAGTGGCGAGTGGAAGAGTCGCCACTGAAAACGCTCTGGTGGCGACTTTTAAAATTTCGCCACTGAAGGTTTTCAGTGGCCACAAATGGTCGCCACTAAACCCTTTGGTGGTGACATTTCAATTTTCGCCACTTAAGTGTATTTGTTGTGACAATAATGTTGCCAATGAAGAGGTTTTTGGTGGCGACAAAATCATAGTCGTCACAAAAGACCTTCGGTGACGACTAAAATGTCGCCATTGAATGTAATACCCCAGAAAATTTCGAGGATTAAAGAATGATTTATTTAAAATTTTGAGGATTGAAAAATGATTTATTTCGGGGCTAGAAATTTAAAACTTAAAAAAGAATATACACAAAAAAAAATATGAAAGTTAAAAGAAACCGGAAAGGAATTTTTTTTCGAGGATTGTAATACCCGAGAATTTTTTTTTTCAAAGTTTAAAATAAAATAAAAGGGAAAGAAAAGAAGTAGAAACTAATTTTTAGGATTTAATTCGGGACCTAAGAAATTGGAAACCTGAAGGGAAAGAGATTAAATTAAAATACATATTAGTTATTTTAATTTAATTAATAATTATTTTAATCTTTAATTACCTTATTTTTATTTCAGTTTTATTTTATCTTTAATTATTTATTAATTAAATATATATATATATATATATATATATTAACTAAATAAAAATTAAAAAAAAAGAATTAAAAGAGAAAGAAGACGAGAAGATAGAGAAAGAGAGAAAACAGGACGAAGAGAAGGAGAAGGGAAGGAGGAGGTTCGCCGGAAAACTCGCCGGAGAGAGCGTCCGATGCCGGCCACGACCACCGGAGCTCGACTCCACATTTTCCACACCTCCCACCAATCGAATCAAGGTTGGTAACCCCAATTTCATTCGAAACCATCAATTTCTCCATTTTTAGGAATTTTTTCGATTCACCTTCGATTGAGTTGTTTCAAGGGTAGATTGAAACCTAGAAAGTGTTCTTGAACACTTAGTTAGGGTAGGGATCGAGATTATATTCTCGGATTTGCCCAAATTTGAATTTGGAAGGACTTGGGGTTGAAATTCTAATTGTTCCTAATTTGGGGAAATTGTTGATAATTAGGATTGAGCTTGGATTTGAGTAAATAGGCTTGGATTCATATTATTAAAATTATATGGTTGAAATATTAGCTGAACAAGACCCGTGAAAAGTTGGGCCGAGGTTACTAAGGTCGAACCTTGGCATTAACGTACCGGGTCCCTGCTCGGTTTGCCCAATTACACTTTAAGGGTGATGTTGAAGGCTCCAAACCATTTCTTTTCAATCTCAAACACCCGAGAATAATTCTAAATATGCTATCAAGCATCAAGAATTTTTTAGGTTCCTTCTTGCTTCTCAAGGATGGAAACTTGCAGAAAAAAGAAGTCCAAATTCTAAAATGGTAATTTTATCCCTTCATAATTATTAGGATTTAGGAAGCCTTAAGTAGGATGAATTAGAGGTGTATTGAGGTTTAGAAACTAGATTTCTTAGAACCCGAGTAAGAACACAAGTTGAATCAAAATGCTTAGACCTTCCTAAAATTAGGATTCCTTCCAATCAAGTTAGATAAGCTTCCTTATATGTGAATACAAGTTAGATAGAGGTTTAATACTCAAATCCAAGTATGTGAAACACTAAAGTAGAGTGTTTATTCGAGTAAGTCAAGTGTCCGAGGAACGATACGCATAAGTCGGGATAGAGAAGTCCAATAAGACCAAGAGCTTGACTCTATGGCAACCATGGACTACATGTGAGAGTAATGGAGAGATAAATAACAAGTTAAGCTAAGTAATAAACTTAATGGAGTAAATGTTGTTCTGATAGGAACAACGACACGCAATAGAGTGCAACAGGAACTCCGAGGAGACTAAAGTTACAAGAGAGGATTGCATGGAAGGTTGGCGAAGGTGAGGGTTCTTCCATCTTTGCTCCTAGGGTTGTACGCTTATGTGGATTAAATGAGTATGTATATTCTCTGCTTGTCTGATATGTTTAGCTAGAGGATAGAATACTAAAGAATGAAAGAACTAGAGAATAGGTTGTGGAAAGTAGCTTGGATAGGAAGACATAGGAGTATAGTGTAATTGTTTGCTATGATTGGTGTGTTACAAATCCAACTCATTCCCTCTGGAGGCATGATGAGTATTTATTAAATCTTTTCCACGACGGTGGCAATAGTCCTTGTACGGAAGGACTAAGTTATATTTTGAAAACTCGTCACGACGATGACTTAAATTATAATCATGCAAAGGGAGTTGTTGGTGGGTTTCATATTTGGTTATGCTAGCAATGTGAGACATCGACTAGAACAACGTCAGATGGCACTTGAGGCCTCAGTTTTATAATCACCATGACGTGGTCATTGCCCTATCCTGGCAATAGGGTCAGAAAGGATTTATATTGCTATGACGATAGCTTGAGGTTCAGAGAGTGCATCTAGACGGGTATATGAGTTATATCCTGTTGAGGATACTTGTCCATATTAACAAGGAGAGGAATTGTTGATCCTTCGGGAAAGATACAAAGAATCCTATTAATATGTGAGACTAAGGTAAGGAGACACGGGAGGAACCTACGGGTGAACCATGAGCCTAACCTAGAAAAGAGAAATCATCCTGTGGAGTTGGTCCCGGGTGTGTCAGCGTCCATGCTTTGAGACGTCGTCCCGTGCCCGCCATTGTGACCTGGTTGGGTAATGGACGAGTGGGCTCAAGCTATTGCCCCGCAGTGAGAGGTCAGAACGTGCCACTTGGTCGCTATGGATCAGTTGCTTGATAGATAGTGGTTGCTTGTGCTTGATTAACAGAATTGTCACGATGTGACCAGTACCCAAGTGAATGGTTAAGTATTGTTTGATGAACAGAATTGTCACGAGGTGACCGGTACCCAAGTGAATGGGTTAAGTATGTTTTGCCACGTGTGGCCAGTAAGCCAAGTGCACGGGTTCGAAGTAGAAAAGCCACGAAATGGCTAGTAGATACCCCAGGGTGGGGGAATTAGTAGAGGTATGCTATATCTGCGTGTATGTACAAATTGTCTGTGTTTGCATATGATTGCTGATTGTGCAGCGTAGTAGTTACATACAGGATTACGTCACCACAAGGTCTAGTTTGATTCAAACATGTTGAACGTGAGAAGACCGGCAAGTAAAAGCTGGCACCTGTAAACATGACTATAACTACCCTGCTATACAATCAATATATATATATCATACTAGTGGCCACACCTCACTGGTGGCCTAATTAACCTGCAATCCGCGGTTCGCTCAATACAGCTTCAGCTCAGCCCAGTGTATAGATATATAATCAGCACTCAAAAGGTAAATATTAATATCATATTGACCGTACGTCTCAATACCTACGATCTATCCTATTCACATGCAGAAAGCACACTTAATATATCTATCCATATCATATTGACCGTGTGCCTCAATGCGTACGATTTATCCTATTTACATGCAGAAGTTTATATACTCATACATATATCCTAGTTTATCCCCAAACTAGACCCTGTCTTTAAATACATGAGAAGCCGACAATTCTAGAGTAGGTACATATCAAAAGCTGTAAATATATATACACAACTCTTACAACTTGTAATATGTACAACCAAAAGAGTCAAAATAACAGAAAGTGTCCACCCACGTGAACAAGTGCGTAAGGATGGTCTCATGTCCGTCTAACAGTCCGGACGTCGATGCCTGCCCGATCCCTGTATCTGAAACATTGAAGCAGAGCGAGTGAGTCAAACAGACTCAGTGGGAAGCTTCCCATCCTCGGCGTAAAGGCGGGTACCACTACAACTGGGGAAAGGGAAACACCCACAATCACATGCGCATGAAAGTCCAATTTATCAAATGTTATACTACGATCAGGCAATATTAATATAACATTAAAATCACAGATAAACGTACAGATCATGCTTTTCTATCATGTTTCTCATAAACAAGCAATCACATTTTAACATATCATTTGAAAACTGTAAATCACTGAACTGACCCTAGTGCCAGGGTAGGGCAATGACCTCAACGGGCAATTTCTTTTAATCTTTAACTGACCCTAGTGCCAGACTAGGGTAATGGCCTCATCAGGCAAATGTCTTAATTTTTAACTGACCTAGTGCCAGCCTAGGCAATGGCCTCATCGGGCAAATGTTTTAATCTTTAACTGACCCTAGTGCTAGGCTACAACAATGGCCTCATCGGGCAAATGTTTTAATCTTTAACTAACCCTAGTGCCAGGCTAGGGCAATGGCCTTAACGGGTAAATCTTTTAATCTTTTACTGACCCTAGTGCCAGGCTAGGGCAATGGCCTCAACGGGCAAATCTTTTAACTTGTTTCTCTTTCCCAGCTTTCAGCTGGGATCCTAACTCTATCTACCCATTACTATCCTAAATTGACTTTACTTAGGTAGTGTGAAACTCCCTATGACTCACTAATCAATTTATGTGATCTTTTTAATCCTTATTTAATACCCAAACCGTTGATTAGATCATAACCTAACTCTAAGGTCTTCCCTAAGTTCAATTACCATAAAACGTCGACGTTTACTAACAACTTCTATAAAATTTCTTTAATGAGTTTCTAATTTAGTAGGGTAAACCAAACCTAGGACTCAATCGACAACTTACCACGTTGCTTGTACTGTTTGGCGTATCTCATGTCATCACATGGATACACTCTAGTACCTCTTTACCTGTGGTCACACACACATATACAAATACTTTCATATATAACAGTTTAGGAACAACAATAGCATGTTAACCACTAAATAATTCTTACAAATAGGCAAGTAGGCAAACCACATATCCACATCCTCAATCAACCCTGTAGGGCAAGGATGGGAAACCCCTAACCTGGACAGCTTCCTTGCTTTTGTCCTGGAGTAACTCCCGCTCCGGACGAGTCGTGGTTTCCTACCGAATGCATTCAAGTGGTTAACATCTCAAACTATATGCAATTCATATGCATACGACATGCTCGTGCCTAAAATGCATCTAGACGTTGCCAAGAACCGAGTCCTTGGTCTTATTCGTCTTCCCTCTCTTCTATGAAGTCTCAAGTGCCTCGCACTCGGTTTCATAACACTATCGCTCTCCTTGACTTGCTTTTGGGGCCTTGGATTTGAGTTACTAAACCTCAACGTGCTTCTAACCTATCCTACTTAAGGTTACCTAATGACGGTATGAAAGGAAGTTAGAATTTCAAGAAGTTGGACTTAGCTTGTTCCGTAAGTTTCTATTCTTGAGGAACAAGAAGACATTTGAAATGATTTTGATCCTTAAAAACATGGTTGGGGGTTCTAAGATGTTTAGGATTGAAATAGGAGATTCGGACACCCCAGATTGGCTTAAAAATGGATTTTGAGCATGCTGGGCAGAGACCGGGCGTTGCAGCGCCCATTCTGGCGCTGCGGTGCCAAGCTGCTGCCTAGCAGCTCTTTATTTACCTGAGAGCTGGGTTTGGGCGCTGCAGCGCCAGCTCGCATCACAACACTCGTTTGCTGTGCTGTGGGCTGGTTTGGGCCTATTTCGGCCCTCTTCTGACCCCGGCTTCGACTCTGCACCTCATGGGTTTTGCTAACCTACATTCCAATGACATAAATCCAACCCTAACTACTCAAATCCAAGCCCGATTCCAAATTTATCAACTAATCCCCAAATTGGGAATGTTTAGAATTTTCAATCCCCAAACCATTTCAAATTCGAATTCGGCTAAACCCGAGGATATAGCCTTGATTCTTACCCCAACTAAGTGTTCAAGAACACTTCCTAGGTCTCAATCTACCCTCGAAACAACGTAATCGAAGGTGGTTTGATGAAATCCCTAAAAAAGAAGAAATTGAGGATTTCGAATGAAATGGGGTTACCAACCTTTGATTCCATTGGTGGAAGGTGTAGGAGACGTCGTACCCGAACTCCGATGACTTTTCCGGTGTCGGCTAGCTCTCCCCGGTCACTTTTTCGGTGAACCCAACCCTTCTTCTTCTTCTTCCTCATGCCTCTCCATTTCTCTCTCTCTTCTTTCTCTCTCTTTCTCTCTTCTTTTCTTTCTTTCTATTATTCCCGTAAGCCTCTCTTCCTATTTCCTCCCTTATCTTCTTCCTTTCTTTTTCTTTAAACCTCCCTCACGTGGCCTCCTTTTAATAAATAAAAAAACATAAATAAAATAAATACATAAATAACTAAATAGTAATAATATTAATAATTATGTTAAAGAAGAGGTAAAATATCCCCAATTAAATCTCTCCTCTTTCCAATAAATTTTATTTTCTTTTATGTCCCAATCTAAATAACCAAAAATATTTCCTACTCCCTTCTCTTCCACTTCTTATTTTATTTCAAGCTGCGGAAATTTTTCTCTGGTATTACACTTGCCTAGGATAGGCCACCATTTTGGTGTAGCCATGGTATTATACTGCATGTGAATGTATTTTCAATAATAGATATTCTGTCAATCAGGTGATAAGGCATACAGGCATAGGGATATTCCCTGTGTCTGTGCCGGTCACGATTCTCTAAACGAGGGTCGTGACATTGAAGATCTTCGGTGGCGACATGAAAAAGTCCTCACTGAAGATCGACTTTCAATGTTGACTTTTTTGAGTCGCCACTGAAGGTCGACTTTCAGTGACGACTTTTTTGGTCACCACTGAAAGTCGTCAGTGAAAGTCAACTTTCTTAGTGAAGTGAGGAAAGAGATTGAGGGAAAAATTGAGAGAGAGAAAGTATGATAAAAATGTGTTCGGTATGTAAAAAAATGATGTAAAATTTTTTTTCAAAATATTGAGAATCATAGATTCTACAATTTGGATTTTACACCCAACGTAGCCTAGTGTATTCATAATTTTTGTATTATGTATGTTTATCCCTTTTATTAGTATTAAAACACGGAGAGTGAAAAGATGAAATTATCCATGAGTGTAATTATTGAATGATTAGGTAAATGAGAAATTCACTGATTAATGTATATGTACAACCAATTTTATACATCCCTATATTAAAACTGGAAATATTTGCATTTGACAATTGTACGCGTCATACTTGACACAATCACTATAATTATATAAAAATCCCAATAATATTTTTTGTATCATGCCAATATATATATATATATCCTTACCAATGGTTAATTATAATATTTACAGTTATTTCTAATTAATCATACGGAATTTAACAATCTAATATTATGCAAATTTGATGCTTATGCCAATTTGAGGATCACAACTTAAATCTTGATTAGACAAATTCCTTTTAACTTCGTCTTTCTTCCAATTAGTGTATATTTTTTGTGAGAGGTTGAAAATAAATTTTTCTGTCTCCCTAAAATGTTTAGATATGTCCTTTTATTTTTTCGAAAGTACACATTTTTTTGTAACTTATTTTATACATCAGTATTTCATATCAGCATTTAACAAAAGAGGTTAATGGTACGAGGCAAAAGGACTATTTTTACCAACTTTAAAACATAAAGGACTTGTTTTGAACTTTTGAATTATAAAAGATCAAAGCGATATTTGGGTGAAAAAAGAGGACCAAAATTATATTTTTACCATAGATATATTATTTTTTAGTAAAAAATAGTTATTGTATTTTAGTTTACATTTTAAAAATCATTTATATTATACATATTTAATATTTTATTTCTCAAAGAAATTGAGTGTCATTTTTTAAAACAAAAAAAAACTTTAAGAATCTCTTCAAGAATATAATTCATTCACTATTTGACATTGTAAAAATAATATTACTATTTGTATTTAATGGACTTATCTATATATATATAATATTAAAAGTAAGAGGCATTAAGCCTAAACATGCCAATCAACATTTTTAGACTATGGTTTTAAACTTATGTGGTGCTGATTTGGATCCTATTAGGACATGAGTCGGCATCTGACGTGGAAATATTTATTCTGCTAACAATTTACTAATTACAATATTTGTGGAGATTTGATTTATTTAAGATTTGGTTCTTATCCTCCAAATAATCAAATTTGAAATCAAGAAATTTGATCTGATTACCAATCATCATCATCCTACTTTTATAAAAACCGAAATCATTTAAGTATGATTTAGCAGTTATTTTTTATTATATTTAGATCCTAATACATTTGAAATTCATCAAATCCCCCATCCTAATTAATACTATTTATTTAAATTTAAAACTGATGTTTGAATTATGAATATTGCCTGGCCATTAAATTACTGTATCATGAATCATATTCAAATCATTTATTCGAATTTTAAGTTTAACCTCCAATATGATAAGAATCCTGATCTTAATCAAATCAAGAATTAAAACTTAAAATTTTAATCCCTAATATAATCAGAATTCTCCACCAATAACGCCATAGTCACTACTTCCTTTCTTATATAAATAGACGTCCGCTGCTTTAAAGACCATGGATTGTTCTCCATTATGATTAGAATTCTCCATCATTTATTCGAACGACAATCTCTTTCTTCCATTTTAATCTCTCCATATATTGCAATGTAACCTAATTTCACTTATCTATATATATATATATATATATATATATAATTATATGTTGGTATCACTTTCTGCACTTCGTCATCCTTATCCTTTTGTGTCACTATTTATGTTTGTATCTTATGATGAATGGTATGTGTTTCACTTTTGTTATATCTCTCATAATTAACACAAAAATGGCTTCTTTACCCAGAAATTATTTTGTTCTAATTCTTTATTTCTAATGGCTTTTTCTCCTTTTATTTAGCATATACTAATTAATCATAAAAATTGAGGTATAATTAATCATAAAAAATTGAGGTTTTAAAAATTCACTTTGCTTTTCCAGTCATAAAAGATTGATATGTAAAAGGCCTTCACAAGCAAATAAGAAAATCAATTAATACCATATTACTTTACTCCTTTTCCCGTAGAATAAATTAATAGGTCAAAGGCATTCACAAGTAAAATAAGAAAGATGTTAACTTTCCGAGATACTAATATAAAAGCATGCTTATAATTTGTCTATGATCTATGACTCTACTTGCCTACAAGACGAAGTTGAATTTCTTAACAATCAGTCAGAGCAAGACCTTCAGAAAACAAACGTGATAAATTATTTGAATGTTTTTAAATTTAAAGAATCAGACTTGCATTCCCTGTCGAGCAGATTGTTAGTAATCTCAAACTTAGTCATGTGAATTTGCTTTTTATGTAGAGGTCATTGTTGCTTACTTAACCAATAAGATAATACCTTGATTAGCCTAATGTAATGATCTAATTGTTGCAGCTGTGGTCCGAGCTGACTTTTTTTCATCATTGATATTTTTAATCATTTTACCATATTACAATCATACTTTTTTTTAAAATTTTATAATATTACAATCAAATTCCGTGATTTTTCTTTTGCTGGGCATATTCCGTGATTATATGTCAATCATATATCAAAATCAACTATTTTTTTTGAATTATGTTGTTTCCTTTTTTAAATTCAAATTTCCTAATTCATTCACACAACTAAGTTAAATATATGCAAGTGTGATATGAGTTTATATATTTGATTTTATCCTATATTTAATTTTCTGGATAGTACGTACTATTTTAAAAGTTCAAATTGTAAATTAACACTACAAAAAACAGGGTATTTAACGGCGGTTAACTAGCCACGGTTAAAGCCAACCGTCGTTAGATGCAACATTGCAATTTTTTTAACCATGGTTGTTTACACACAGATTATAACTGTGGGCAAAAATGAAATTAAAAAAAAAAAAAAAGCTCTTTTGCCGCTACCTATTTTTCCATTAACGCATTTCATTTCCCATAAACCCGCCACACTCATTTTCAGAACTTAAAGACTCCCTTTTGCAAACACTCTGCTCCCTTTTCCAAATGACGAGTCCTCTCCTCCATGGACCTCACCACATTCGCTCACCGTTGCTAGGTTCCTCCATTATTTTAGAGAATCGAATCCCACTCACTCTGTTCAACGCCTTCGACTCCCACACAATCTTTCCGACGAAGCAACGTGAACGAGGCATGACAACGACGAGGAGACTTTGTCGCTTCCTTCCTTTTTTGAATCGAGTCTGCCTAATTTTCTTCTGCAAATCCATAGTAAGTATCCATTTTTCAGAGACTTTGTAACCATTTTGCCCCTTTCTCTAGTGAAATCGAATTTGTGCTTTGTTGGAACCACTGAACCCTAACTCTAATTTTTCTCTGAGTTTCCTCTTTCCTCTGGAACCCTCACTCTTTCCTCTCTCTTTCTCTTCCTCTCCTTCTCTCTATAAACCACAAATTGTGTTTTCAGGTGAAATTCAAATACTGAACAAGGCAGGCGCGCAATTGAGAAGCATTTGCGATAAGTCAAGCCTTGTGACAGTGAAAGACACCGTGATTTCGCCACTGCTGCTCTCTGCTGCAGGCTTCCATTCCTCGTTCGCGAACAGTAATCCCCTCTCTTCTTTCATTTTTTGTCTTCTTCCCTAAATCTCTCAAATCATAATCCCTAGAAAAGTCGAAACACACAAATAACTGTGAAAACTGCTGAACGATTACGATTTGGAGGTAAGCAACACTATGGATCTTGATGTGGATTTTTAGAAGCCAAGGTCCGGGACTCTGAGTAACTGGGATAATTATCGCTATAGCCCTGCGCAGGTACAATATACTTGCATTGATGCCTTTGTTTCTTTTGAGATTAGTAGGATTTAATTTGCCAAGCATGGTAATATGCATGTGTTAACACTACTGTTAATGTGGTAGGAATTTTTTTTATTTGGTTTGAGGTTTTCTTGAATCTTGTATATATATACACATAATGGAAATGGAATGGCGTGAGAAAGTGCAGATGCTGAGGAATTATATTCTCCCTCTACATCATGGTAATAGTAATAGTTGAGATAATTCTACATCAGAACGGCAATACCTCCAATCTTATTAAGAGGTAAGGTTGGCAAGCAAGATTGATTTGATTTTGATGTGCTTGTTGCTAATTATGATTATGTTTCATTATTTCTCATTTAACTTCTTGATACAATTCATTCATTAGCTATTTGTTGCTGCACTTGTCCCTGCTCTGTCACAACCCCCGTTTAGAAGACCGTGACCGGCACAAACAGAGGGAATATCCCTATGCCTGTAAGCCTTATCACCTGATTGACAGAATATCTGTTATTGAAAATACATCCACATGAAGTATAATACCATGGCTACACCGAAATGGTGGCCTATCCTAGACAAGCAAATCCACGGCCAGTGCCGCTTCAGGACGTGCCACGTGGTGGCTATGCGTCAGTTGTTTGATAGATAGAAGTTGATTGTGTTTGATTAACAGAATTGTCACGGGGTGACCAGTACCCAAGTCAATGGGTTAAGTATGTTTTGCCACTTGGTGGCGAGCAACCCGAGTCCACGGGTTTGAAGTGGGAAAGCCATGTAGTGGCTAGTAGATACCCCCAGAGTTGGGGAGATTAAGTAGATGTATGTTTAGCAACTGTGTGTATGTACAAATTATCTGTGTTTTCATATAATTGCTAAGTCTGCAGCGTAGTGCTAACGTACAAGGTTACGTCACAACACGTCTTGTTTGATTCCGACATGCTGAAACGTGAGAAGACCGGTAGGTAAAAGCCGGCAATATATGTTACATGTTTACTTTCTGATTGATGACGTGGAATAAACTGCTGCATGTTTACAGTTATTAAATGCATGTGAGTGTTTGGGTGAAATTTCTGTTGTTGTGTGATCACCAAGAATGTATGCTGTAATATCCGAGATATTTAATTTAATTATTATCATTCTTAATTAATTTATTTTTCTTTTTGAAAGAAAAATAAATTAAATTAAAGAGTTAAAATATAAATGAAGAAGGGAAAATAGGAAATAAATTATATTTTTAACAAGTATGGGACCCAAATGAAAGGAGGCTTAAAGAAGTGGGAGAAAAAGGGAATTTACTACAAAAATTATTATTTTTTACTTATTAGTAAAAATTGAGGGCTAAAAGCCATGCCCTTCCAGCCACTCACTAAAACAAAACGAAAAAAAATTGAAGAAGCGGACGACGCACGCACCCGAAGAAGAGGGAGGAAGGGAAACGGCGGGTCTTGGCCGGAAACACACCGGAGAACGGCTCCGCCGCCGGAGACAGCCACTGGAACTCATTTTCACCACTTATTGAGTCTTCAATTCGATTGAAACAAGGTAAGAA
Organism: Senna tora; assembly: GCA_014851425.1. NCBI lineage: Eukaryota > Viridiplantae > Streptophyta > Magnoliopsida > Fabales > Fabaceae > Senna > Senna tora. Next base: position 105,268 of record JAAIUW010000050.1, on the reverse strand, counting down.
AGCCCCAACCTCTCAAAACCCCAATTTCTCCAATTTTAGGAATTTTAGGAAATCTTCAAATACTTCCAATTGGGACATTTCAGGGATAAATTCGAGCTTAGTAGGTGTTATTGAATGCTTAGGGAGGCTAAGAATCGAAGCTAAATCGTAGGAATTGACCGGGTATGGAAATCATGGAAATTGGGTTAGAAAATTGCTCTAAAATTTGAATTTGCTAGTTTGATGCATGAATAGGCTTGGATTGGAGTAGTATAAGTGTCGTAATTGCTGGAAATATAAGAGAATAAAGCCCGGGTAATTACCTTAACAACCGGAACCCAATCCGTGAAAAGAGAATTTTACCAAGCCACAGCATAATATGGAGCTGTGCTGTGGGCTGGACGCCTCGGCCTAGTCCGTGGTGGACACCTAAGACCAGCTAAATTGATTCCAAGCCTCTTCTTATGCCCGATTATATTCTTTATATATAATTAAAGAGGTAGTGGTTAAGCTTTTACTCAGCAAATAAGGGAAACGGTTGAACGAGTAAGCTAAGACCTCTTTTGAGCCGTAAATTTATTCCTTTATTAGTTAAATGCTCTTATGGACACATGAACTGAAGTTTAGATAAATTAGAATCTCTAACCTAAGCTTTTAGAGGTTCTAAATGGCTCGAATGTATGAAAGTCGAGTATAAGACATTATGGACTTTCAAAAGAGTAAATAAGACGACGTAACGAACTAAATATCTAGTTCTTGGAAATATCTATAGGGTACATGAGCATTAACATGGCATGTGCATGATAAATCCTTAGTTACAAGTTTTTAATTACTGAAACATATGTGAATAGGGCACCACATGATAAATCCTTAGTTCAGGTACTCCGAGGACTGATCAGGAGGGCCAACGAGGTGAGGGGCTCTCCCTCCCTGCCCCACAAGGGTTGATTGACTACGTGAAAAATGCTTTGCTCTATTTTATGCAATTATTTTATGAAATATAATTATCCGAATGAGTCTACGTTACGTGTGTATGGTTAGTAAGTAAACAGTGGGCATGCAAACTAAATATGTGCTTATCTGATTAGGCTCATGTGTATATATGTTAATGTGGTTCATTGAACCTTATATGTTACTGTGGGTAGGATTGAGTCGTAATTTCATATGTGAAAGTTCAGTAACGTTAGAAACCAATCACATTGATCGTCACTGTTAAGATCTTGTTCGTATGGTATTTGAGGAAAGTGAACATAGGTTGTTAAGTGTGAGTGAGAGTGTTGCATAATCAAAAAGGGGGATACTAGCCTAACTAATAAACACGTATAATATTCAACTAGTTATTCATAGAGCGTCCTTCAAGGTTAAACATGTTAGTGGTCATCTAGGTCGGACAGACGGGATTATGTCGTCAGTAACCATGCCACATAGTGGCCATTACCTTGCTTCAACCGAGGTCAGACAAGTTGCCGGCTATTACTCTAAACATGCCTTGGAGTCAGAAAGTTCCTACTGTGATCAACTAGGTTCAAACATAAGATTGCCTTCGGGCCAGTATTTCTCTTAGCATAATGCGGGAGACAGAAAGTGAATGCCTACGAGTATAAGTGTGTGTTGTTTATGGAAACACATGATATATTTTGTGATTGATTTACGCGCGGAGTAATAATTATGTTAGAAGCATGAATAAAGTAATTATTGTGAATATGATATATTGCCTGCCTGATCATATTAAGGTCGCAATATAATCAGTTTCATGCGCATGTGGTTGTGGTTGCTCCTTTCCCCAACTGTAGTGGTACCCGCTGCTACGCCGGGATGGGGGAGTTCCTCACTGAGTCTATTTGACTCACCCCCTATTTACATGTTTCAGATACAGGAGATTTAGGTGTCAGGAACGCGTCCACTTCTTCTCAAGGAGCGGACAACTCTGACGACCGCACGCCTAGTCCGCGTGGGTATATTTTGGGTTATGTAGTTAAGTCTTGATGTATATATATGAATCCTTTTTGGGTGTAGCTTTTGTACATATACAACTGCTGTATATATATGTCCTACTCTAGTTTTGTTGGCTTCATACAGATTTAAGTTAGGTCTTGGTGTTGGGAATTTAGGCTTTGATATAGTATATATATCATGTATTTATAATATATATGACTTCCGCATGTGACTAGGATAGATCACACGCATTGAGGCGTGTGATCAATATGTAAATTTATATATATGTGTGTGGCTGAATATATGTTTGTATGGAAATATGGTTTCCGCATGTGACTAGGATAGATCGCACGCATTGAGGCGTGGGATCAATATGTAAACTATATGCAAGTGTGTGATTGAATATATGTATGACGGGCGTGTCCGGCGGCGCCCGTCGCCGGACAAACTCCGGCCGGCCGCCGACACCGGCGACCCACGGCGACGACGGTTTGCCGTGAACCATCGCTGCCGGCGGTCCATGCGGCGCAAACCGCCCTGCCCAAGCGGCTCCATCAGACGTCACTAGTCAAACCTCCCCCTTTCCGTCCTAAAACAGCAGCATACACACACATATATCTAATTCGTAGGGTACACTTACCTTAAATGATAATACTGCATGCATTAGGGTCTTTAATATTGAAAGGGGAACCTAAACATGTGTTCTATGTTTTAGGGTAGGGTTATCATAAATATGAATTAAAAAATTAACACATATAATTAAATTCAAAATTTTGGGACCCTACCCTACAATATATGACTATAACATGTTTTAAATCAAAATTAAAACATTTAAAAAAACTGGGAACCTAAGCATGTTCCTAGGTTTTAATAAAATAAATCATTTATTATACCTACACATGTTTCTAACCCTTTTCGGTTCATCAATCCCTGGAGAACAGAGCCTAGCATAAACCAGGCTCTGATACCAATGTAGGGAAAGGTCCGGATCCACATGACCCGACCCGACCATGGGCCTAAAAGAAAAACTGAAAAATAACCAGGCAGAAGTTAAAATTATCGGAAGCTACTAACCTGTACGCCATCGCTAAAACCTCGGATCTTGCCAGTGCCTCTGCTCCACCAGGGCTGACCTCCAATCGACAAACACTGATAGGGCGCACCAAATGGAGGACTCTACCTACGAGAGGTAGAGCCACATGTCCACGATGATGCGCGGAAAGGGACTCAAGAGAAAGAGAAAATTTACTGAGGGGGTTTCCCAAACGGACCCCCTTTTCCAACACATGGAATGAACAACTGGAAAGGTTGTGGAGTCACTCCTATTTATAGGAGGATGTGAGAGCTCCCATCACTGACGCAAGCAATGTGGGACTTGGAATATGAACAAAATATCATGCTTCCATCATGATCACCTAGCCACTTTGGGCCACGAGTGTGGGCTCGTGTGACCTCCGATGAGTGTCATCTTGGTGTCGTTTGTTCGTCTCTCAGCGAGCTTTCGAACAAATCCTCACTTGACCCGATCGGCTCCCACATGGGCGGAATATTAGTCCCGAAGACCCCAATATATCGAACATAATTCATGAGTAAAATTGAGATTGCAAGTTTAATAATAATTTACACAAATATATAAAAACAATAGAAAATTTTTAATCAATATTAAACATATGTACAACCATTAAGTTATTGAAAAATAAAAGCATTTTACATTAGTCAATTTCAAAATTTCATGATTGTGTAATATTAAACAAAAAGATTTTATAAAATCAAATTCGATAAAGGGAATCGATTGCAAAGATTTAAAAAAAAAAATTCATAGTTAATTATCTATGTAATTTTGAAAATCAAATTCAGACTTTAGTACTTAAATAATTTGAAATAATTGTGTATTATTAGATTTGCAAAATTCCAACACTTAATATATCATTTATTGTATTATTAATTGTGATTTGCAAAATTGCAATGTAATCATAAACTATCTCAGCTGCCATCACAATCACAACATATATCATATTCTTCACTCTCCTGTCTTTTCTCTCTCTTCTACCCATTAATTATCCATAATTCCTTTTTCATTCTCTGCTTGCTTGATTATCTACTAAGATACCTACTGCACAGACTAAAAACCTTTAATTCAGGAAGACGTCTTATGCTGGAGAATGGATCTTATGCTGTACAGCATAGAAAAGTAAAACATCTTGGATATTGTCCTTGTATTTAATTTCAATATGAAAGTTGCTTATAGGAATTCTACATGTACCAAATAAAAAGTTTGCTACCAAACTAACCTAAGGTTCAAACATTGTTACTGGAGACCCTTATTGCTGAGGCAAACATGCAAAAATGCACATATAAGCTAGTTTCAACACAATCATAACATGTAAGATGAAAATGATCATTTTAATTTTTTAGAATAGCCTACAGAATCCTAAAATTTGTAAAATGAATGGAAAAGAACTAGAAGGAAAAGGAGGTTAGACACAGACACAAAAACTTCTAACCCGAAATCATTTTTGAGGATTTAGCCAGGACCTGTAAGTGGTAAGAACAAATAATGATACTGATGAGTGATGATAATTGAAAATATATGTAGTGTTAGAAACCCAGCTTATTTGTGCATTGTGTTAGTAATGCCACTGGACCATATCTTTATCACTAAACAATATATTATACCACTAGAGTTGTTGAATATCTAAACATGAAGTGTGACTCACAGGACAAAATTCCACGCACACCAATTATGTTAAAAGATAATTAAATTAGTGATTTGATTTATAAAAGATTGTATCTATTTTTATAAACGTTGTATCGTTCACTCCATACCAGCTCTCAAAGACTCCAACCAAGCCAAAGCAATTGCATTGCATACAAAGTATAATCCTTACAGAATAAATTTCTAACAATTCAGGTTTAAGTTATTCCCAACCAACTAATTGATAGATCAATCCCCATCTTCATTAACCTCTTCTTGATGTGTGTATTCCAATAATTCTTTATCTCGTCCTTTGTTCTTCCCAGCTTATTGATAGATCAATCCCCATCTAATAGGCATGCTTTTATTTATCTACTTACAGATTCCAAACCTTCTGAAGTTGGGGGAAGCCAAAGAATAATCATCATCATTAGATCTGATACATAATAACCTAATAAATCTGTAAATAGCTAAATTACAAAAAAAAAGGAACATATACCTTAAAAGAAAGGAAATAGCGGGGCAGATAATGCACTAATAATGCCCAACAATATTAATCAAATGGCTTATGAGATTAAGAGATATTAGATATATCCAAAAATGAGGAAGACACATATTAAAATATATCTCTATAACAAAAACAAGAAATAGAGAGTTATAGTCTGCAATGTAGAAATACTACAATAAAACTCCAAAAACTTTCAGCAAGTAAAATTTCAAAGCAAAGCCAAAATTGGACATCAAGAATGGTGTAACTTATATTTTTCTCCAGGATAATACACTTTTGAGTAAATTAGGTACACTTAGTTCTTACCAGAGTGCGCACCAGGTCAATGATAACTAAAAGTTGGTTTGACAGTTTCAGATTCGAGTGCAAACATGCCTTATATGTCAAACTAATTGCCTATTTCTATTGATCACTGTTGAAAATGAGTGGTTCACAACGTGCATGCAAGTTTTCACCATGTGTATTACGTTAGGCACGAAAAACTTCCATCTAGCCTGCCTGAACTAATTATTGCATGTTTGTAAGCACATAAAATAATCTGCATAGAAAATAGGCTTTCTTAAAGGTAGTATTAATAATCATATAAATAATTTCTTCTTTCATACATAAGACAATATAAATTATGAGTCTAGGGCGGAGTTGCATCATATTATTTGTTCATCTATAATATTAGTTCACAAAAGCTAACCCAATCTGGATTAAATGTAGATAGAGATTAGAGAATTTCAACTACTCCAACACCTAAAGCTGCTGATTTCATCAATGGAAGAATCCGAATCCACACCAGAATGCTGTAGTAAGATGATGAGATTGAGGACTCTACTATATCATCACCCTCCATTGTTCACTCTTGTATTGAGAATTAAGGAACGAAATGAATGAAAGGAATGTATTGAGAATCAAGCAATTCTTTTATCCTTCTAGTTTCATATATTGGAAAAGTTTTGACACACTTACGTGTAGTGAAGTGGAAACCAACTTGAGGACTTGAGATCAAATTGTAGGAGATGAAAAACAGGGGAAGATTGCGATGAGATGAACGGAAAAGATGCAGAGGATGAAACTCAACGCCTGCGAAAACGAAAAAAAAATAGTAAGAAACAAAATGCAATGATGGTGAGGACGAAAGAGTACAAATCGACACCATTGAATGCCAAAAATCTCAGAACTTGACGGCGCAAGGGATGGTATGGTAGAAGAATGCGACAGTTAAAGAGAAGCCAATTGAAGAATCAGAGACAAAGGCAAAACAGAAAAGAATCGCTTACAGTTAGGCATATTTTCGTTGGATACAGATACGATTTTGAATTCAAAAGATTTGAAATATAATTGATACATAAGGATATTATAATTTTCGGAAATCAAGGGATTGTAAAAGGTTCCAATCGCAATCTGTTACAGACTTAATTTCACACAGGAGTGTCCACGTCTGCGGCCACATGGTGCCGAGTCAGATGCCAGATGGAGCAAGGTGATGGAGCGCCTCTTCTTTTTATATATATAATAGATTTAATATTTATTTCTCAAATAAATTGAGTGTAATTTCTTAAAACAAAAAAAAAAACTTTAAGTATCTTTTAAAGAATATAATTCATACACTATTTGACATTTAAAAATAATATTACTATTAATTTAAAATAATAAATTAATGTATGTAATATAATTTGTATTTAATGGACTATTTTATATCTACTATCTATTCTATATCTATATCTATTATCTATTAATATGTGTAACTACGGAATATTCCACCTTGGGACACGTGGCACTGACGTTCTAGAAGCACGGCTCAGCACCCGCTAGAGACACGTGGCACCACTAATCTATCAGCTACGTGGACCCTCGCCCACGTCATCTCACGGAACATCCCCTTAACCAAGACGTCGGAAATCCACAAGCCTCATGGGATGACCCACGTTCCAGGAGGTCGTGGGTCGAGCACGAGCTCCCCACACTAAATATAAATAGACCCTCACTTAAGGGACTAAAAGGGAATCGAACCTAGCAGAACTATATGCAACTTGAAGGATTACCCACCTCTTCTGTGATATTCCACATACTCTCTCAGTACCTGAGGACCCTCAGGTACCCCACGCAATCCCTCTACACACACGAGCTCCGTCGCAGGCCCCCGTTCCGGCGAACCTCGGGCCAGCTCACCTCCGTCTCGGAGTGCACCATTTATAGGGCTTCCAAGAGCCCTCAAAGACCGTAGCTCTCTCCCACCTAAGGCAACCTCCTAAGAGCGGCTCGCCCGCCCGGAGTACCTTAGGCACGGTCTTAGCCGCACACGGCCAAATACAGGTAACAACCTTGCCTAACGTCTCCTGTAAACGTCAGCATGACGAACCTATGTGGACTTTGATCCCTCCCGAAGGGTACGTAGGCACCTAGGTGCATCACCTAAGACAAGCCCCCCAAGGTTAAGACCCCTTGCGGTCCTAATTTCAAATACAATTGTTTGAGCCAAAAAAGAAAGATACAGTGGTGCTCACCGCGGTCTTATTCAGACAACAACTGCCTTGCGCACTCTGCCGCTCAACGGTATTTCCTTTCGGGGAGTAGGAGTATACACCTAACTCTCAGAAACCCACATTTTTGTTTTGATCTTCATACAGATACAAGATATACAGGATATAATACATCATAACCGACTCAAACGTCCCCACAACCACGATTGACGCTAGCGCTTTAAGACGCAGCACGAGAACCGACAGGGAATGGCCAAAGCGGTCACAATTGAGGAAGGCAGATCAAGCGCAACCCCAGCCGCAAAGCTCCTCAATAACGGGAGGTAGCCGTCACGGAAACCGTGGTCCAAAACCCAGCATCTAAAGAGGAAACTTGCCCTCAGCACCCGTATGGCATGCCGCACGTCCCTTGCCCCGCAACCGGTGGTCAAGAGATGACAGAGCCAGCAAGGAACCCACGGGACGCTGAGATCGCCCGACTTGAAGCAGACGTAGCAGCTCTACGCCAACAGCGATGGAAGAGGACAAGAACCTCGCCCAGCAAACGCGAGCGCTCCATTACCTTTAGTGCCGCACGGTGCCACGGCAGGGACCTCCAGCTACCGGCCTGCCCGCAATTCAATTTGGGACCTTACCAAATGGAGTTCACCACGATTGTCACTGACGGGGCACCACCTCCAACAGTGATCCCACCTGGACCAACCATGGTCGCCGGACAAGCAGCACGACCCGTCACGAACTATCCGCGACCACCAATCCCAAACTACCCTCCAGGATCCTACCTACATATGCCATGGCAGCGGCCTACAACCGTACGCCGCCTGCAATGCAAATGCCTACCAGTGGCCCACATTCGACTTCCAGGGAAAGGGGAGACACCCCTTCACCCAGCAGATCATGAATGAGCACGTGCCCATGGGTTTCAAAATACCTTTCCACATAGAACCTTATGGTGGAGAGACCGATCCACGAGATCAGTTGAACAGTTTCACTCGACCATGTCAATATTGGGCATGACGGACGGCCAACAGTGCCGAGCCTTCTCGTCAACCTTAAAAGAAGCAGCCCTAAGATGGTTCTCGCTGCTGCCTACTAATTCGATCCACAGCTTCGAGCAACTGGCACAAAACTTCCTGACACAGTTCACCAGCAACAAAGAGTACCAAAAAACGAGGACTCCTTCATTGGTTTCCACCAGAGGAAGGGGAAACCCTGCAAGCCTTGCTGGCCCGCTTCACCAAAACTCTCGCTCCACAGTCTGAGGCCCTCCAGGACGTCGTCGCCATCTTTGTCATAAAGCAAGGTCTTCGATGCTCACCATTCTACGAGGAACTGAACAGATGCTCCGTCTCCACCTTACAAGAGCTTATGGACCGCGCGGAATGGTTCATTCAAGAGGAAAACACTCAGATCGACAAGGACAAGATGAGAAAATTCCTAATAAGTCGGGCCGAGATTGAACGAGCAGAGAGAAGAAAAAGGAGATGACGGAACCGAAAACCAAGCCCCCAAGGAGAAAACAATAGGAAGAGGTCACCACCTCGACCCCAGACACCTCCCAGGGGACGGTTCATGAGTTATACTCCCCTGAACAAATCTCATGTTGGGTGCTGGAAGAAATTTATCACTCGGACATGCTCAGTTTACCCCCGCAGGTCAAAAGACGTAAGACGGGAGGGGCGGTAGACAAGTCCAAGTACTTCCCAATTCCACAAGGATTACGGGCACCGAAACCAATGATTGCATCAAGGAAGAAAGCAGGGCTAATACCGAACACACCTCGAGAAGCCAACGACCAAGCACCTACTCGCGGGGTTATTAACGTTATAGCAGGAGGACTACAGAGAGGGACCTCCTCACTACCACAAAACAAGAAGAGGATGGAACGCTCCATACTCGCCCTCGATTACTGTCCGAAGCACAAGAAGAGAGCGAAGCCAAGGGAGACCCCATCACCTTCGACCTCACTAACCTATAGGGACCAGTCCATGACGATCCATGGCGTGACCGCCATAATCGCCAAACTACGAAGTCAAGAGAGTCTTGATCGACCAAGGATCTTTAGCAGATGTTTTCTACTTCGACACTTTCAGAAAGTTTGGGTTGAATGAAGCCAGCCTAAGACCATTCCCGGCACGCTCATAGGGTTCTTAGGAGCCCAGGTTCCAGTAGAAGGAACTCATCACCGCTCCGAACAACTATGGGCACCCTTATCAAAGGTCGCAAGCCTTGATGTAGACTTCATCATTGTCTTAGCACCATCAGCATACAATGCAATCATAGGGCGACCATCCCTAAACAAAATCAGAGCTGTAGTGTCTACCGCACAGCACACAATGAATTCCCAACATCCACGGGGTTGGAGAAATCATGGCAGACCAGAAATTGGCGCGAGCATGCTACGCAACGAGCTTAACCAAGACCATCAAGCCCGCCTGCCTCGGTCCAAAGAACACGTGAGGAACCCCCGAGGCCTTAAAGAGTTAGGAGAAAAGAAGCCAGAGTCCGCCCGCCCGAACTCAGCCTCCGCTTAGACTTCCGAACACACTTTGCACTATTCCACCACCTTTAGGTCAAGTCGCATTTGTCTCTACTTTGAATTTAGGATTTTCAACCTGACTAATGCCCACCTGACCTAGACAATCTGGATGTAAACATTTTGCTTACCTTCAGCCTAATAAGGATAGCCCGACTGAGGCTGCACGAATGTAACCATTGTGTCTATTATTAAAAGTACTTCTTTCAGCTAGAGACAAGACTTCAACTTTGCAAAGTACTTGCATAAGTCCTGCCACAGGACAATGGACTCGACCTCCCTCGCAACGCTAAGCGCCCCCAGGGCTAAGCTAAAATTCCCCCAGTAGCGTGGTAAAAACCCTTGGGTGCGAAAAACCACAAAATGAACGTTCGGGAACCATGCTAGCACATCGCATACAAACGTCCTGATCACACGATATTCATGCAAAGATCTTTTTACCCAGACGTAAAGAGATAACTACGAAGAGAGAAACTGCATACACGACTTTTTGCCAAAAGTAAAAGGGAAAATTGGAGAAAACTCTTTGCAGAAAATCATTCTCATTGGATGTAAAAAATGAGAGAGGGCGTCCTCATGGCCTCGGCCCTAGCAGGCTCCGCATGGCCAACATCTTCAGACGACCCCTGCCTGGTCACTTCAGCTAGCTGCTGAGAAGTAGGTCCAATCCCTGGAGCACACTCGCCAATTCGAGACAACACCTGGTGCTCCACCAGGCGGTCGGTCAGCTGGCAAAGAAAAGCAAGATTCAATAGAGGATCAGATTCCATCTGACCGCGAAGCTTACCTTCAAAAACCACCAAGGAAGGATGCAAGGAAGCCACCCATTCTGTTGGAAATCTCTCCCCGCGGAAACGCTCGAGCTGCTAGACCACCAGAAGCATGCCGTACATCCTCTGCGCAAGTGATAATACCAATATTTACCCTTGTATCTTTTGGCATTTGACAAGCTTTTGTTGAGTTTAAAGAGTCATTATGCATGATTTAATGTTATTCAAGGGCACTTAAGGACTTAATTCACAATCTTGCTAATTCCATATTTTTATTGAATAATTGTGATAATTCTCTAGTTTATTAACTTGAGGGCCTCACAATTGTTTTGGTTGATTTGTAGGTCAACTAGCTTGAGGAATAGCAAGGATTCAAGTGCTAGAGGTCGAGAAAGAAGCTGAAAAGCGAAGCCGGTACAAGATTTGAGGCTTAGAGGCATTTTTGGGCCTGTTCTACTATTCCACCCGTTGCCAGCGGGTAGCCTTGCAAGCTGCCAGCGGGTAGCCTTGCAAGCTGCCAGCGGGTGGACTTCAGTTTCAGAGCAAAACGCGTGTTTTAGGTAATCCACCCGCTGCCAGCGGGTACACCAGTTCTGCACGATTTTCTCGCGATTTTAAGAGCTGAAACGGATGGTGGACCCACTTTCTCAGCATTTTACCACAAGGGGAGCATCCTAGGTCGGATGGGAAGGAATATTCTGATATTTTGGAGGCCCTAAACCTAATTTGGAGATTAACCCACGATTTTACACACATTCAACACACAAGCTCTCATCCTCTCAAGTTCCTCTCACATTTCCAGCCACATTCACCATTTTCTCTTCATCTTCTCCACTCTCCACACACATTCAGACCAAATTCCAGCAACCTCCATCATCATCCATGGCTAAGCAAGGGTTGGAGGAGCTTGGGGAGAATTCTCATCTCATGAGTGGCTAAACTTCTAGTGCTTTGGAGGAGGATGATTGGGGCTTGAGCTTTGGCACTTACTAGGGAGTTTTTCTTGTTTTCCATCTACTTCTCTTTATAGATTCATTATTATCTTGTTGATTGTGATGGATTTGTATTGATTGTGGTTCCATGGTTGTGGAACTTAACTTGGTTGTAGTTGGATATTAGGGATTGATATAGATTTGTGATTTGTATTTTCATTCTCCCATTGTGGGTTTAGATTACATTGGATTTGGTTAAATCTTATTGTAGTTTTGATTCATTGTGGAAGTTACTCTAATGACAATGGTATTTGTGAGTTGAATTCTTATCTATATTAAATTCCCCATTTGCTTCATTGATGGTATTTGATTAGGCTTGTTAATTGTCCGGTTGGTTAATTGCATTCTCTAATTAAATTACCTAGGTTTAGTGGTCACTAACTACTTTAGGAAATGGCCTTTCATTGATTAACTCCATACTTTTTGATAGCAAGGATAGCCCAAAGCATTCTCCAACAAATCATATTCATCTCATTTCATTCACCTCAATTTACTTTAGCTTTAAAAATATTGAAAATCCCAAAAAGTGTTAGTTCTAGTTTCATTTAGTTGCATTTAATTCCATTTAGTTTCATTGCACAGCAAATGTTTGTTAAATTGCCTCAAAGACTTCCCTTTTTGTGTTAATTGAGCATATTTGTCCATAGAGTCCATAGGCTCCGCGAGAGAGATTCGACCTAGGTTGTGCCACTAGCTGCACTTTCTAGTATTAATTTGATTGGTGCCGGCCTCGCGACAAGGCCGCGTTCATCAATTTGGCGCCGTTGCCGGGGAGCCATTTTGGTTCATTGTGCAATTGTCCTAGATTTTCACGAATTGGGTTGTTTTCGCGTGATTTCTTTGGGAATCACATAGTTAGATTGTGTTTTGTTATTGTGTTTTGTGTTTTAAGTTGTGTCTTTTCATTTTAGTGTTTGTTTCTAGGCTTATTGTGATTTTTAGTAAGTGTTTTGCTGGGTTTGTTAAATTTTCATAGCTGTCCTATTTTCTTTTGGCAAGGAATTACTTAGTTTAATTGCATTTAATTGTGTTTTTGTTTGTTTTTATTGTTTCTCGGTAGATTATAGTTGATTTAGCATTTATTTTTAGGCTTGAATAGTCATTTTGAAGCACTTTCAGTTGGATTTTTGCTGGTTTTTCGAATCTGCCCTGTTTTTCTGCTTTAACAGTGCAGAATCGCTTCTGTTTCTGTCTTACCCGCTGGCAGCGAGTGAACCCACCCGCTGGCATCGGGTGAAGCAGTGAACTGCACTATTTTTCATTTTGTGTTGCTTTGTTTCTGGTTTTCTGGTCTGTATTATTTGTTTTACTGTTTTTCTGTGTGTTTTCTTCCTTTTGTTGGTTTGTTTAGTGTATGCTAAGAAGTTCTAGAGGAGACCTAATTCCATTTGATTTAGAAATTGAAAGAACTCTTAGGAAAATAAGAAAACTCAAAAAGGAAGTGATTAAGGTTAACCATGAAAAAGAAAGAGAACTAGCAATAGAAGAAATGGCCGAAGAGGATAACGGGGATAATAGGATGGACAATAGGGATAGGAATGAAGAAGGTAATAATGGGGTAGATCAACCTAAAAAGTCCATTAAACAATTGAATCAATTTGATGATAATTTTAATCTTTGGTTGGTGCTACTCCTACTTTTACTACTGATTTTGAAATTAAAGGTTCTCTTGTGCACTCACTTCCAAAATTTCATGGTCTTCCAGGTGAGAATCCGTATACACATATAAGCTCTCTCCACATGCATTGCATGACGATGAAGCCCGTGGGGGCTAAACTTGAAGAAGTCATGTGGAAGGTTTTCCATCTCACTCTGGAAGGGAAGGCAAAGGTTTGGTATATGAGTTTGCCAAGGTACACCCTAGATGCTTGCCAAACATGGGATAATTTGAAGAAGCACTTTATTGAAAAATATTATCCTTCAAACAAAGTCGCCGCAGCAAGAAAAGAAATTGCATCTTCAAGGCAAGAAGAGGGTGAAACATTCTATGGATATTGGACACGTGTTCAGGATATGGTAGCAAAATGTCCAAACCATCAAATGCCACTGGAGCACCTAGTCCAAGCTTTTGTCTATGGGTTAACTGATGAAGATGCAAAAATGCACAATGCAGCTGCTAATGGGTCCATAGAAGACATGCCCCCTGATGAAGCAATGGAGTTGATCAAGAAGCTCGCCTTGAGTAGGCAGAACATTACCACGAGGGATACTCGAGCACTAAAAGAGATATCTCCAGCAGATCGAGATCCATTGTTGGTGAAAGTGGTACATGAACTATCTGCACTAACCAAGAGGGTGGATGGACTGAGCATCCAATCTCCAAGATCACCCACTCAACAGCTAGCTATGATAGGCGCTAGTTGTACATTCTGCGATTCCCCTATGCACATATCAACAGATTGCCCTGGTCAATATGAAGATGTGAATGCATTGTATCAAGCACGGCCTGGGCAATACCAACAAAGGGACCCTTACTCCAATACATACAATCCTGGTTGGAGAGATCACCCTAACTTCAGATATTGGAATAGCGGTAATCAGAATACTCAAGGGTTTAGCAGTGGGCAAAGTCAAGGGAACTACCCTTCTAGAGGAGGAAATTCTTATGGTGGTCAATACTCAAATTTTCAAGCGGTTTCACCTAGCCAAGCACCAAAACAGAACACCACCAATGCCATGGTTCCCATTAGTCAAGGTGCACCGTCTTCAAGCAATGATGAGATTAAACAGCTTCTAGTGAAAGGGTTCTCAGATATTGGTGCAAAATTTGACCAAGAGCGGAGTATCACTGATGATAAAATCAAGGCCGTCGCCTCACACGTTGACTCATGCTTCACCAATATCATGAACAAGTTTGAACAAATGGAAGTAAAGCATGACAACCTGAACTCATTTGTCACTCAGCTGTCTAATAAGAAGAGTGATGAACAAGCAAGATCAAGCGGAGCGACGCCTTCTAACACAGTGATCAATCCCAAGTCACTGAATGCCATAAGCCTTAGAAGCGGGAGAAAAGTCACATTTGAAGACAAGGAAGAAGATGAAGAAATTGAAGAAATTGTCTGTGAAAGTCCTCCTTTGTCACCACTGAAGCTTTCTGAGAGCTCCAAAGAGACTAGACTGCGGGAAAAAGTTGAAGAAAAGAAGAAGGAGCAACAAGAGGAACCAAGAAAACAAGAGGAACCAAGAGAACAAGTGGAACAAAAGGAGAAGGAAGGAGCAATTAACAAAGCCATCTCCACCCAAAAAGGTAAGGAGGTAAGTATAAGTGACCTTCCCTTTCCTAATTCATATTTGCTAAGTAAGAAAGTCAAGGAAGTTAAAACTGATGAAGAGGCACTGAATTTATTTACCAAGTTAGAAGTTAATATTCCTTTGTTAGAGTTGGTAAGAAAAGTGCCTAAATATGCAAAAGTTTTGAAAGAGCTTTGTACAAACAAGAGAAGATTTAGACCAAATGAGAGAGTTCAAGTGAGCTCTAATGTTTATGCTCTTTTCAAACACCAAATCCCGGTCAAGTGTCAAGACCCGGGGTCTTTCACAATCCCTTGTACTATTGGTAAGGTTACTATAGGGGGTGCATTACTTGATCTAGGGGCTGCTATTAATGTCATGCCTAAATCTGTTTATCAGGCCCTAGGTGTTAAAACACTTCAACCCACTACAGTAATCTTACAATTAGCTGATAGGTCCATTAGGCGACCTGATGGGATTATAGAGGACCTTTTGGTCCGAGTGAAAGACTTGCTCATTCCAGCTGATTTCTATGTTCTTGATATGGCTGCGGGAGTGCCTCAGGATTCCACTCTCATTTTAGGTCGTCCCTTCTTGAGGACTGCTAACACTGTGATTAGCATGAAAGAAGGAACGATCTCTATGGAAGTGGGAGATCATAAAGTTAATTTTAATATGTATGAGGCCATGAAGCATCCATATGAGGACTATTCTTTACTTGGGGTTATTGCAATAGATATAATCATGGAACATGAACATGTAGGTTATAAGCTTGATGATGATAATTCTGAATGTACTGTTGATGCATTTTCTGATGGTTATTTTTCATTCACTGAACTTTTGCATGCTGATGATGACACTCTTGCTTCATTCTCTTCTTTATATTCTTTTCCATCTACTTGCTCTTGTGGAGGTGATCCCTCGTGTCTTAACTGCATGTCAGTTGATTGTACACGTGGTGCCCCACAATCTGATACATTTTCTGTGACTAGTTATTCTTTGGATTCTCTTTCTTCTTTGAGCAGTTATGATGGCCCTTTGGGAAAGTTGTTCATTGAGTTTTCAGGTGAGTCAAGCAATGAAACAGGGAAGGTGATTCAAAACAAAGTTCAATACATTCTGCCATGTGAAGACCCTCTTTTTGCTTCTCCACCTTCTCACCTATTCCAAGGGCAACATAGTAAAAGAAAGGAAATCACGGTTGAAGCTGAGTCAACCGAAGAAGGGAACATACTACCAAGGTTTGAATGCATGGAAGTTAAGGCAAGTGGTAAAAATGAAATTTTAAAGGGAAGTACTCTTGCCACTTTAGATGTTCAAAAATTAGTTCCTTCTGTAATTCAACCTCCCACTCTAGAGCTCAAAGAGCTCCCTTCAAATCTAAAGTATGTTTTCTTAGAGTCAAATAACCAATTACCAGTGATCATTGCTAATGGGTTATCTGACGAGAATGAAGGAAGCTCTTAAACCTTTTGAGAAAACATAAAAGAGCAATAGGGTGGACTTTAGCAGATATACCAGGGATTAGTCCTACAATTTGTACACATAGAATTCTGCTAGAGGAGGGGTCGCAGCCCAAGCGGCAACCCCAAAGGAGGTTGAATCCTTTGATTTTAGATGTGGTCAAGAAAGAGGTCACTAAGCTTTTGAGTGCGGGTATTATATACCCAATTTCTGATAGTAAATGGGTTAGCCCTGTGCAGGTTGTTCCAAAGAAGAGTGGTATCACAATAGTGAAAAATGAGAAGGATGAGTTGATTCCCACTAGAGTCTAGAATTCGTGGCGCATGTGTATTGACTATAGAAAATTAAATGACGCCACTAGAAAGGACCATTTCCCTTTACCGTTTATTGACCAGATGCTTGAGAGGCTTGCTGGCAAGTCTTATTACTGTTTCCTTGATGGCTTCTCTGGTTATTTTCAGGTACCCATTGCTCCGGAGGACCAAGAAAAGACCACTTTTACTTGCCCCTTTGGTACATTTGCATATAGGAGAATGCCTTTCGGTTTGTGTAATTCTCCTGGTACATTTCAGCGTTGTATGATGTCTATTTTTTCTGATTTCTTGAACAATGCATGGATGTATTTATGGATGATTTTACAGTTTATGGAGAGTCATTTGATGCATGTTTAGACAGCTTGGATAAAATTCTTGCTAGATGTTCTGAAAAGGGTCTTGTGCTAAATTATGAAAAGTGCCATTTTATGGTTGATCAAGGAATTGTTTTAGGGCATTTGATTTTTGAAAAAGGGATTGAAGTGGATAAAGCAAAAATAGAAGTAATCTCCTCCCTCCCATACCCCACATGTGTTAAGGAGATTAGATCATTTTGGGTCATGCAGGGTTCTATAGGAGGTTCATTAAAGATTTTAGCAAAATTGCATATCCATTATCTCAATTACTTCAAAACATGCAGAGTTTGATTTTAATGAAGCATGTAGGTCTGCTTTTGATGAACTGAAATCTAGACTTGTCTCTCCCCCAATACTTTCTGCTCCTAATTGGCAATTACATTTTGAGATTTCATGTGATGCTTCTAATTTTGCTGTTGGAGCCATGCTAGGGCAAAAGGAGAACAGAGTTTTTAGAGTGATTGCATATGCCTCCAAGACACTAGACCCGACACAAATTAATTATACCACCACTGAAAAGGAATTGTTTGCCGTTGTCTTTGCCTTGGAGAAATTTAGACCTTATTTGCTTAATTCCAAGGTTGTAGTTTTTTCTGACCATGCTGCAGTGAAGTATCTTTTCTCCAAACCTCATCCCAAGCCCAGGCTACTTAGATGGGCCCTTCTCTTGCAAGAATTTGACATAGAGATTAAGGATAGACCAGGAGCTGAAAACCATGTAGCTGACCATTTGAGTCGCTTACCTGAGGACACAAAGGGAGTGGACTCTTCTAACTCTACTTTTGATGCTTTTCCAGATTCTTTGTTGTGTACCATAGCTCGTCATGAGCCTTGGTATGCTCATATAGTGAATTTTCTCATTAGTGGAGTGACACCCCCTTCTATGTCTACTTTTCAGGTACAAAAGCTAAAGGGAGATGCCAAATTCTATGCTTGGGATGCGCCACATCTTTGGAGACTATGTGCTGATCAAGTCATTCGAAGGTGCATACCAGAGGAAGAACAAGAGAGCATCTTAACTGCCTGTCATACCTTGGCTTGTGGGGGGCATTTTGGTGGAAAGAAAACCTCTAGGAAAGTCTTAGACTGTGGGTTTTATTGGCCAACTTTAGTTAAGGATTCTGTCACTTTTTGTAAAACTTGTGATAAGTGCCAACGTTTTGGGGGTTTGGGATGGAAACAAGAAATGCCACAACAACCTATACTATTTTGTGAAATTTTTTATGTTTGGGGCATAGATTTTATGGGACCTTTTCCCCCATCAAACGGGTTTACTTACATTTTTTTGGCAGTTGACTATGTTTCTAAGTGGATAGAGGCCGTACCCACTAGGAAGGATGATGCTCAAACTGTAGCTAAATTTGTCAAGTCTAATATTTTGTGTAGGTTAGGGATCCCTAGAGCCATCATTAGTGATCAGGGCACCCACTTTTGCAATAGGCTTTTCAATAGCCTATTAGCTAAGCATGGTGTCTGACATAAAGTTTCCACACCTTACCACCCACAAACCAATGGTCAGGCAGAGGTGTCTAACAGGGAAGTTAAGAAGATTCTTGAAAGGGTTGTGCAACCCTCCCGAAAGGATTGAAGTTCCCGACTTGAAGAAGCTCTTTAGGCATATCGCACAGCCTAAAAAACTCCAATAGACATGTCCCCTTATCGCCTAGTCTTCGGTAAAGCTTGCCATTTGCCGGTTGAATTAGAGCATAAGGCATATTGGGCGGTGCGAAAATGCAACTTAGATATGGAAGCTGCAGGAGAAGAAAGAAAACTCCAATTACAAGAGCTTGATGAAATGAGGGCTGAAGCATATGAAAATGCCAGGTTGTACAAGGAGAAGACAAAGAAAATTCATGACAAAGGCATTCTTAGAAAATGCTTTAGTGTTGGGGATAAAGTTTTAAAATTCAAAGCAAGATTCAAGTTCAAGCAAGGAATGATGAAAACACGTTGGGATGGACCTTTCACAGTGACCAAGGTCTTTCCTTATGGAGCGGTGGAGATAATGGAAGATTCAACCGGCGCCGTGCACTTAGTCAATGGTCACTTGCTGAAATTGTTCAAGGAAAACTTCAAGCCCCCATGAGGGACCAGGTTGTGTCTTTCCTTTTGCTCATCTTGCGTTTATTTGTTGCATTTCTATATTACTTGAGATGAGTGTGGGGGAAGAGACCTCCCAGTAGGTAGTAGATTGTGGAATTGTTCTTTGTAGCTTAATTGTGCTTTTGTGTATTTTGTTGCTTTTATTTTGTGCTTTATGTGTTCGTTTAGTTGTGTGGTTAAACACTCCCTTGGTTGTTGAATGCATGAATTTTGATGTATGAGGTTTATTTTTGCTGGTTATTGCTTTTTCTATTGAGCTACTGATGGCTCATTTAACTTCTGGAACATTATAATTTCATGCATTCTGATCTAATTAGTTGTTTAGCTTACTATGCTCGCCCCTCTTCTCCTCTTTTTTCAATTGACTGATTTTTTTCTGCTTGTGGACCCTCATGCTTGCGCGTCTTTGTCCTATCTTTCTGCATTGAGGACAATGCTTGCTGCAAGTGTGAGGGAGAAGTTTGAATTGCTGAATGGGCAGGTTACCTTGTGATTATTGCAAATGTTGACATCAGATTTATATTCCTATTTAGTGATTGTGTTTTTGACTCCTTGTGGATTTAGTTTTTCAGCTTCTATTCTTTTGGATGTAAATATAAATGTAAGTGCAAAGGTTTTAAGTCCTTTTGTAAGTGCACTTCCTATTTAGTGATTGTGTTTTTGACTCCTTGTGGATTTAGTTTTTCAGCTTCTATTCTTTTGGATGTAAATATAAATGTAAGTGCACAGGTTTTAAGTCCTTTTGTTTGTGGATATTATTAACTGAGTAGATACAATCTCGCTTTTGTTTTAGACTTTTGGGATTAATGTTGTTAATCAGGAATGCCATAAGCACTTTTTGATATCTACTCAAATGTTTAAAAAAAAAATTCTTTGGGAACCACACTTAACTTTTGCGCTTGTTTAAGCTTTTTAGAAAATGTTTTCAAGTTGTGTGTCAGGAGCCAGTAGAATGCACAATCATTTCAAGAATAAGAAACAATTTTTCAAGAGATTGGTGCTCTCTAATTCTCAACTTAAGCAAGTCACTTATGTGAGTAATTAATTAGGCATGCATTGATCGATGTGAGAGTAACCTAGCCTTGTTGGAAGATTTTGAGCCAAACACTTCTGTTTTTCTTGCATATACTTGTGTGTTGTCTGCATACTTGTTTACTTTTTGGAACTTGATTGAAATCTTGTTGAAGCTTGACATGCGTT
Source organism: Senna tora (assembly GCA_014851425.1). NCBI lineage: Eukaryota > Viridiplantae > Streptophyta > Magnoliopsida > Fabales > Fabaceae > Senna > Senna tora. The sequence goes on along the minus strand of JAAIUW010000050.1, from coordinate 84,711 downwards.
AATTAAATAAAAATGATTGAGGCGTTTGTTTCACTCACCTATATTCCATACACAAACCACTTCTTTTGCTACCCATAGTCACCCCCTTTGAGCTTAATTCTTGCTTTTCTAGACATTTTGCACTATGACTTTTAATTAAATGTTTGACTTTAGGTTTCTTAGTTTCTGACCACTCATCTTCCTGGGTTGAAATTGTCTAATTGATCCAATCAAGCAAAAAGCTTGAAAAGAAAGAATAAATAAATAAATAAATGAATTATACATTTATTTATTTAGAAAAAAAAGAAGAAAAAAAAAGGGGAAAAACAAAAGAAAGAAAAGCAATAAAAAAAAGAAGAAGATGATGAATAAAAGAGTTGCAACCGAAAGCAATAAGGATCTTAGGCAAATTTCTTGGTGGTTCGAAGATGGTTGTTTGGTTAGACTCAATTCAAAATGTTTAGTTTTGCATAATTTCCTTCTTTGTAAACACTTTTCACCATGACCATGCATCTATCATTACAAGCCATTAAGACCTCATGATTTGTTGAGCTAATGCATCTTAGTGGAGATCTAGATCTCTCTCAAGCCTATGGCAAAGTGATAAGTAAGTAAGATTAGAGAGAAAAGATCCAACATTAGTGAGTAGAGCGAAACACTTGAGTCATCGGTCATTTGCATGTTCTAGTTAATTGCTATGCATAGTTGTTTTGCTTTTGTTGCATGAACCAAGAACATGGTTTCTTGCTTAGTTGTTTTGCATCTTGATTTGGTTGGTTATTTTGTTGTTTCCTACATACCCCTTCACTGCATTTTTGACTGATTGCTTTGCTCAGGAGTGCAAAGGTCTAAGTGTGGGGGACTTGATAATACCAATATTTACCCTTGTATCTTTTGGCATTTGACAAGCTTTTGTTGAGTTTAAAGAGTCATTATGCATGATTTAATGTTATTCAAGGGCACTTAAGGACTTAATTCACAATCTTGCTAATTCCATATTTTTATTGAATAAATTGTGATAATTCTCTAGTTTTATTAACTTGAGGGCCTCATAATTGTTTTGGTTGATTTGTAGGTCAACTAGCTTGAGGAATAGCAAGGATTCAAGTGCTAGAGGTCGAGAAAGAAGCTGGAAAGCGAAGCCGGTACAAGATTTGAGGCTTAGAGGCATTTTTGGGCCTGTTCTACTGTTCCACCGGCTGCCAGCGGGTAGCCTTGCAAGCTGCCAGCGGGTGGACTTCAGTTTCAGAGCAAAACGCGTGTTTTAGGTAATCCACCCGCTGCCAGCGGGTAGATAACCCGTTGCCAGCGGGTACACCAGTTCTGCACGATTTTCTCGCGATTTTAAGCGCTGAAATGGATGGTGGGCCCACTTTCTCAGCATTTTACCACAAGGGGAGCATCCTAGGTCGGATGGGAAGGAATATTCTGATATTTTGGAGGCCCTAAACCTAATTTGGAGATTAACCCACAATTTTACACACATTCAACACACAGGCTCTCATCCTCTCAAGTTCCTCTCACATTTCCAGCCACACTCACCATTTTCTCTTCATCTTCTCCACTCTCCACACACATTCAGACCAAATTCCAGCAACCTCCATCATCATCCATGGCTAAGCAAGGGTTGGAGGAGCTTGGGGGAGAATTCTTCATCTCCATGAGTGGCTAAACTTCTAGTGCTTTGGAGGAGGATGATTGGGGCTTGAGCTTTGGCACTTACTAGGGAGTTTTTCTTGTTTTCCATCTACTTCTCTTTATAGATTCATTATTATCTTGTTGATTGTGATGGATTTGTATTGATTGTGGTTCCATGGTGGTGGAACTTAACTTGGTTGTAGTTGGATATTAGGGATTGATATAGATTTGTGATTTGTATTTTCATTCTCCCATTGTGGGTTTAGATTACATTGGATTTGGTTAAATCTTATTGTAGTTTTGATTCATTGTGGAAGTTACTCTAATGACAATGGTATTTGTTGAGTTGAATTCTTATCTATATTAAATTCCCCATTTGCTTCATTGATGGTATTTGATTAGGCTTGTTAATTGTCCGGTTGGTTAATTGCATTCTCTAATTAAATTACCTAGGTTTAGTGGTCACTAAACTACTTTAGGAAATGGTCTTTCATTGATTAACTCCATACTTTTTGATAGCAAGGATAGCCCAAAGCATTCTCCAACAAAGCATATTCATCTCATTTCATTCACCTCAATTTACTTTAGCTTTAAAAATATTGAAAATCCCAAAAAGTGTTAGTTCTAGTTTCATTTAGTTGCATTTAATTCCATTTAGTTTCATTGCACACCAAATGTTTGTTAAATTGCCTCAAAGACTTCCCTTTTTGTGTTAATTGAGCATATTTGTCCATAGAGTCCATAGGCTCCGCGAGAGAGATTCGACCTAGGTTGTGCCACTAGCTGAACTTTCTAGTATTAATTTGATTGGTGCCGGCCTCGTGACAAGGCCGCGTTCATCAGCAAGCAACTCCCCCTGGAGATCAGCAACATCAGCAACCTTGTCCACGGCCGCCAGCCAACCAGAAAGGTTCTCGGCAGCGCGAGACTCCGCACCTCGCAAAGCTTCACGGACCGAATGCAGCTCCTGCTAACGCCTCTCAGCGTCATCTTGACGGGCGGCCAGCTCCCTGCGAGTCCTTTCCAACTTTGAACAAAGGAGTGCAACCTTGGAAGGGTGACCAGCTTCAGCCCTAAGACGGCAACCTCGTGAGTCAGGGACTCAAGCTTGCGTCCCTAGTCCTTACACTCCAATTTCTTTGCGGACAGCTCACCGCGCACGTCCACCAACCTCTTCGGGAGACCTCCAGAGCTTTGCTCTTAGAGGACGTAACACCGACAAACTAATCCCGGTCGCGACGAACCTCCCCCTGCAAAAAGACGAGAGTCAGAAATGCAAAAATAACCCAAAAAGAATGCGACACCAGGGTGAAGAGACTCACCACACGCTTCTCCCACTCAAAACCGGCCTGGTGGAAGTTAGCCAATGCTTCAGCAACCCGACTGAAGCCGCGTACGGCAAGATTCAGGGGAGAAGTGTCTAGCCCCCTGGCTTCCCTCTCCCGCATCTCCACGGGGAAGAGCCTGCCCAATGCCACCAGCTCAAAAGATAATCCCCCCTCCGCTGGCCCAAGGGGTTAAGAATGGCCGACGGTCAACCCAGGAACAAGATCTCTCGTGGCAGCCGCTTGACTCACCATTACATTCCCTCTATCTGAGGGGGCTCTGGCCTCCATGGCCGCATCACCAGATTCTATGACTTCCTCAGCCGCAAGTTCACCTGCCTCAATCTGAGGCGCGGGAGAGTCTCCAACAGACTCCTCAATGACCACCCTGTCCCGCTTAGTAGGAGGCTGATTAACCGCTTCAACGGGGCTGAGGACGGGAGGTCAAGTAGAAAGTATCACACTCATGGGTGATTGACGGACGGGAGCAGAAGTGGTAGCAGAGGTAGGAACAGGGGCAGGGGAAGAAACAGGAACAACATCTCCCGCTGGAGCCTTCACCTGTACATCCCTCCGGTCAGTAATTCGCCATACGACTTGCGAAGACAACCGCACCTCCACATTGGCAGGCCGCTTCTTGAGCCCTCCTTCTCTGCCCTTGGGCAACTCCGCCGCAGTGGCTCCTCTCCTTTCCCCCTCCCGGGGTCCGCTCGCGCCAACTTTCCCATCTTTCTTCCTCTTCTCCCTCGGAAGAACTTCTTCACGACTCTCCCTCTCGGAAGACGGAGGCGCGGGAAGCTGTCCTTCCTTCTCACCACCAGCAGGCACTGCAGCAGGTACCACAGCAAGGACATCGGTGGCTCCCCCCAGAGACAGGCCCAGTTGACCATGCTTCCTCCCCTTACTACGACCAGCATCGCGAGTACGCCTCAGAGGAGGAGGAGAGGAAGATGAAGGAAGATCTTCCAAGTCAGTGAAGTCAAAGGGGTAATAGCTATAGTCATCACCTCCACCAGCCATTGCGGAAACTCGACAGAGGCAAGAATCAAAAAAAGGGGAAAGCAAAGACAGGTGAAACAAAGGCAACAGAGAAAGGTGAATGCAAATGTAAAGTCACAAACTTTCAAACGTTGGACATTTATAGGATACCCAGAGGCGCGACGATTGAAAAACAACAACCCCCTCGTATCCCGCAACGGATAAAACATATTATCCTCTGCAACCAAGCCTAGTTGCATCTGCTCACTTTAGCCGCACACGTGGAAGGAAAGAACGGACAAGATGCACAGCCAGGGCAACGGAGACACAAAAGACCGAAAAGCCCCCTAAAACCCAAAAGTCGCCTCGAGACACCTGAGGGCCTTTTCGCGAAACTCTCTGCCTAGGCTATTGATGGCTACCCTCGAAAACGAACTCGCATTTAATGAAGTAGAAACGGCGGCAAAGCACTCAAGCGACAATGGCACCCGTTCAAAATCTGACGCGTGGCACCTGCAATAAAGCCCGCTCCTTCAACAAATGACCCTAAACAAGAAATCCACCATCAGCCACTAACCACAGACGATCATAGCCAGAGGAAAGCCTTTCAAAATGACCAAACGACCCCTGACCTTTGGATTTCGGCCACTAGCCCTCGAAGGGCGTGTCAGGAAATGCCCCACTGAACAATGATGACTCCACCTTAATAAGTCGCGTACTTCCTGTAGAGATGGCTCAAAAACTTGCTGAGGAAGCCAAGCACCCAGCTATCCGAAACTGGACGCGTGTCCCCTCCAAGACGTCTCCTTTTCCACAGAACGGTATGATAGAGCCTGCTTCGCAAGGTGGATGAGCCATCCCACGTACAGAAAGCAAAAATCCCTAAGTATCTTACAGACGAGGAAACTTAAGTCCACGGGCGCCCGACACCCGTAGACTTGGGGGACTTATGTAACTACGGAATATTCCACCTTGGGACACGTGGCGCTGACGTTCTAGAAGCACGACCTTAGCACCTACTAGAGACACGTGGCACCACTCATCTATCAGCGACGTGGCTCTCGCCCGCGTCATCTCACGAAGCATCCCCTCAACCAGACGTGGGAACTCCACAAGCCTCGTGGGACGACCCACGTCCCACGAGGTCATGGGTCGAGCACGATCTCCCCACACACAAATATAAATAGACCCTCACTCGGGGGACTAAAAAGGGAATCGATCCTAGCAGAACTATACGCAACCTGAAGTATTACCACACCTTTTCCATGATATTCCACATACTCTCTTAGTACTTGAGCACGCTCAGGTACCCCACGCAATCCCTCTACACACCACGAGCTCCGTCGCAGGCCCCCGTTCCGGCCAACCTCGGGCCAGCTCACCTCCGTCTCGGAGTGCACCATTTACAAGGCTTCCAGCAGCCCTCAGAGACCGTAGCTCTCTCCCACTGAGGCAACCTCCTGAGAGCGGCTCGCCCGCCTGGAGTACCTTAGGCATGTCTTAGCCGCACACGGCCAAATACAGGTAAACCTAAGGACATGTTCCCCAAGGTTAAGACCCCTTGCGGTCCTAATTTCAAATTACAATTTTCTGAGCCAAAAACGACAGTTACAAATATATATAAAGGAATCTTCATATAGCCTTTGATTGCCAAATCAACTCCAAGCATGATTTTCTCATGAGCACATAACCCTGGAGTTAATGATTCTTGGATTAACATATACGCGTGGCATAAATCTATTAATCTATTATCTATTAATCTATTAATATATATATAAAGGAACATACATCAATGTATTTCTTGACATATGTATTTAGTGGAACCTCTGCTCATCTTACAACTAATCACTGCTTAAATGAATTGTGGTCCGCCTAATCCATGTGTCAAGATTTTCTCTAATCATGCTTCCACATAGGCAAAGCATTACAACTTGGAATTTTAAAGCTGTAATCATGTCTCTCAATAAATATCCAATATAAACCTCAATCACAAATTATAACTATGCTGTCTTTAATTCGGTTTGACCCTCACCATTAACTTTATTGTCTTATTTCACGTTCCAATCTCATATTTATATCATTTAAATGTTGAGCATTAATTTTATAAGAGAATATAATGAAAATTAATGTACAAAACGTCAACCAAACGCATAAATGGAAATCTCATAACGACCAAAAATTGGTGGGCAGTGATGTCGCATGAATCATCTATATCTATATATGTCTTACTAAAGTAACATACATAGTCTATACTTATGCTACCTAATCACAATTACTGTTAATGCACTCCTGCCATATCACACTAATTCTTGAAGGTCCGTTGCACCTGTACACGTGGCTCTTGAGGCAGGCTGTTCCACAATCAAGGCATAAATTCAAATACGTTAGGAAGTACCCTAAATTCAAACAGCGAGCTATGCTATTCAATTCCTAATTCCTACAAATTGGCACCATGTCACGACCCCAAATTAGGAGTACGTGACCGGCATGGGAATAGATTTTTACCTCTAAACCCGGAAGCCTTACCCTGTAAACATAACTATAACTACCCTGCTATACAATCAATATATGTAATCATAATAGTGGCCACACCTCACTGGTGGCCTAATTAACCGGCAATTTACGGTTCGCTCAAGATCGCTTCAGCTCAGCCCAATTTATATATATATATATATATATATATATATATATATATATATATATATCAACACTCATAATATAAATATTCTTATCATATGGGTCGTACGTCTCAATACGTACGATCGATCCTATTCACATGCAGCAAGCACACATAATATATAAATCCATACCATATTGACCGTACGACTCAATGCGTACGATCTATCCTATTCACATGCAGCAATTTATATACTCATACATATATCCTAGTTTATCCCCAAACTGGACCTTGTCTTCAAGAACACGTGAAGACGACAAGTCTAGAGTAGGTACATATCGAAAGCTGTAAATATATATATATACAACCCTTACAACTTGTAGACACCCCATTTTGTCCGGAATTTTTTTAAAATTAATGAAGAATGGTGCAAGTAGGATCAACCCAAAATCCCGAGGATTGTGAGAACGTAGAAGAAGATAAATCCGGTTGAGTGTCAAAACAAAGTAAGAGTCATTTGAGGTTGAATTTTGGCAGTAGACGAAGATTCAATCATTATAGTTTCATCTGAAGCCATTTGTCTTTGAAACTTGTTCCATTGCGTAGAGGATGAAAAATAATTGAAAACGGACATAAGATTTGTTTGAATCGGGTATCGGAAGGAAGAGAAATGAGTCCGGGAAAAAGGTTGGATGAGGGATGAAGGACTTTAAAAATTAAAATCTAGTAGTCATGAAAGATTTGATCACTGAGATTTCATCTTAATCCGGATGGGCCCGAAACTTGTTCCGTTGTATAGAGGGCGAAACATCCTTGAAAAGGGACATAAACTTTGCTCAAATTGGACATCGGGAGGGCAAGCAAAAGGGTCCGGAAAGAAGGGGTCGCGACGGGTGTACTTCACCGTCGCGACCCCCTACCCGTCGCGAGCCCTTGGGGTTACACGTCGCGACGGGCCCCTAAAAAAGTGCCAAAATTCAAATTTCTTCCCGCCTTTTCGCTGTTTCTTCCCCTACACGTTAATTGGGGGTTACCCGTTGCGACGGGTGTACCTACCTGTCGCGACGCCCCCCGAAAATCGCAATTTTCGTGATTTCCTCTTGCATTTATTACCAAATCAAGAGCGGGTCGCGACCCCCTGGGTTACCCGTCGCGACCCCCAACCCATTAATGCCCAGATTCAATTTTCCTTTTATATGACTCATGAACTCACTATAAATAATGAGTCCCATCACTTGTCAAGGGGAAGGAGGAAAATGGAGAGGGACTAAGAGGCTGTGGAAACTAGAGGAAAAGGTATAATTTCTTGTTACTTTCTTCACTTGCTCACACCACCCTATCAATCCATACCCCAAACCTCTACTCTTCTCAACCTCAATTTCCTTGTTCTTTTACAAAATGTGTTGTAACTCTTTGGTGTAGGTGTTGCAACCCTATACTCGACCTGAACACCAAATGATATTTTGACTCGTCTCCTTCTTTTTTTTTTCTGAAAAACGAAAGAGGGGTCGCAACGGTTTGGTACACTTGTTGCGACCCCCTCCCTGCGAAATTACAGATGAGTCGCGACGTGATGCTTACTCGTCGCGACCTCCTCCCGATTGGCAGTACCGTCGCGATCCATCCTCACATTGGTCGCGACGGCCTCTGTTTTACGAGCAAGGGGTCGCGACGGTAAAGTATACCCGTCGCGACCCCCTGTCCCTGGGAGACAAAATATTAATTATTTTTATGTTTTAAAAATGAACTCCTTGTTTATATGACCTAGTGCCACTAAAAGATTTTGTCTCTATAGGAGCAATAGCCCTCACGCCATCTGGGCATTACGCCTGATGAGCCTTCACACATGCACTCGTTTTATTCTTTGATATCTCGTATGGTAAATAGGTACCAGAAGGTAATTGGCCTCTTTAGGTACATTGCACTGGGAGGCCATCTGTGTATTCACTTGATGAGCCTCGCCTCACTCACACACATGTATGTCACAGGAACTACGTGGGCTTTGATCACCCATCGTGGGTACGTAGGCCCTAGGCTTTCATCCTAGGTCAAGCCCTCCCTCTTTCTTTCCTCATTTTCTTCCATGATTGTATATATTTTTAAGGGCAAATAATTTTAATATTAATGTTTAGGGTAACCGTCTTCGGACGGGGGAAGAAGGGTGCCTAACACCTTCCCTTCATCTTAATCAGACTCCCGAACCCAACATTTTGTGAAAATTCATTTTTACCCGACTTTTGAACTTATTTTTCTTTTTCCAAATTTTGATTGAAAATTTGGTGGCGACTCCAGTCGAAGGCTCTGGTCTTCACACGACTTATAATATGTACGACCAAAAGAGTCAAAATAACAAAAAGGTGTCCACCCATGCGAACTAGTGCGTAAAGGATGGTCTGATGTCCGTATCACTGTCCGGACGTCGATGGCTGCCCGATACCTGTATCTGAAACATTGAAGCAGAGGGAGTGAGTTAAACAAACTCAATGAGAAGCTTCCCATCCTCGGCGTAGCGGAGGGTACCACTACAGCTGGGGAAAGGGAAATAACCACAATCACATGCGCATGAAAATCAAGTTTATCAAATGTTATATTACGATCAGGTAATATTAATATAACATAAAATCAAAGATAAACCGACAGATCATGATCATCTATCATGCATCTCATAAAGAAGCAATCACTTTTAACATGTCATCTTAAAGCTATAAATCACTCAACTGGTCCATGTATCTCACAATGGACAATGGCCTCAACGGGCAAATCTTTTAATCTTTAACTGACCCTAGTGCCAGGCTAGGGCAATGGCCTCAACGGGCAATTTCTTTTAATCATTAACTGACCCTAGTGCCAGGCTAGGGCAATGGCCTCAACTGGCAATTTCTTCTAATCTTTAACTGACCCTAGTGCCAGGCTAGGGCAATAGCCTCAACGGGCAATTTTATCTGACTTGTTTCTCCTCCCGAGCTTTCAGCTGGGGTTCTGACTCCATCTACCCATTACTATCCTAACTTGACTCTACCTAGGTAGTGTGAACATCCCTGTGACTCACTAATCAATTTAGAGATCTTCTTAATCCTTATTTAATACCCAAACCCTTGATTAGATCGTAACCTAACTCTATGGTCTTTCCTAAGTTCGATTACCATAAAACGTTGACGTTTACTAACAATTTCTATATGACTTCTTTAATGAGTTTCTAATTAATAGGGTAAACCAAACCTTGGACTCAATAAAAAACTTACCCCCTTGCTTGTACTGTTCGGTGTATCTCATGTCATCACATGGATACCCTCCAGTACCACTTTGCCTGTAATCAAACACACATATACAAATACTTTCATATATAATAGTTTAGGAACAACAATAGCATGTTAACCACTAAATAATTCTTACAAATAGGCAAGTAGGCAAACCACATATCCACATCTTCAATCAACCCTATAAGGCAAGGATGGGAAACCTCTCACCTGGACGGCTTCCTTGTGCTTGTCTTGGAGTAACTCCCGCTCCGGACGAATCGTGGTTTCCTAACAATCGCATTCACGTGGTTAACAATATTAACTATATGCAACTCATTTGCGTATGGAATGCTCGTGCCTAAAAATGCACATAGACTTTGCAAAGAACCGAGTTCTTGGTCTTATCCGTCTTCCCTCACCTTGTATTGATTTGGAGCCTTGGATTCAACTTACTAAACCTAAATGTACTTTTAAATTATCCTACTTAAGGTTTCGTAATAATTACGAAGAAATAAAGTTGGGACTTTAAAATTTGGACTTTATTGTCCCGCAAGTTTCCATCCTTGAGAAACAATAAAGTACCTAAAATAATTGTTGATGCTTAATAGCATATTTAGAATTATTCTAGGGTGGTTAAGATTGAAAAGAAAAGGTTTGGAGCCCTCAACATCACCCTTAAAGTGTATTTGGGTAAACCGAGCAGGGACCCGGCACGTTAACGTCAAGGTTCAACCTTAGTAACCTCGGGCCAGCTCTTCACGAGTCTTGTTCAGCTAATATTTCAACAATATAATTCTAATAATTCCAATCCAAGCCTATTTACTCAAATCCAAGATTAATCCTAATTATCAATAATTTCCCCAATTTAGGAATATTTAGAATTTCAACCCCAAATCCCTCCAAATTCGAATTTGGGCAAATCCGAGAATATAATCTCGATTCCTATCCGAACTAAGTGTTCAAGAACACTTTCTAGGTCTCAATCAACCCTCGAAACAACTCAATCGAAGGAGAATCGAACAAATCCCTAAAAATGGAGAAATTGAGGGTTTCGAATGAAATTGGGGTTACCAACCTTTGATTCGATCGGTGGGAGGTGTGGAAAATGTTGTAGTCAAGCTCCGGTGAGCTTTTCCGGCGTCGACCAACTCACCTTCGGCGAGATTCCTCCTCCTTCCCCCTTCTTCTTCCCTCACGCATCCTCCCTCTCTCTTTCTCTTCACCTACTCGTTTTCTCTCTCCGTCTTTCTCTTCTTTCTTTTCTTTCTAATTAAACCACGCATCCCTCTCTCTTTTCTTTTATTTCTTTTCCTTTTATTTCCATCTTCAAAAAAATTACGGCAACCCCCACTTTTTTTTTAAATAATTAAAATAATTATAATAAATAAATAATAAATAAATATAATTTAATCCCTTTCCCTTTTTAATTCAGGTTTCCAATTTCTTAGGTCTTGAATCAAATCCTAAAAATTATTTTCTATTTCTTTTCTATCCCTTTTATTTTATTTTAAACTTAGAAAAATTTTCTTGGGTATTTCACTCCATGAGAAACATCCTGCACATTTACTCAAATACGTTTTAATATATATCCTTGAAAGTTGACCTTTATCAGATACATATAATAACGACAACTACAATCCCACCGAGATGGACACTGCCATCATTTTCATTTACCACACTTAATTTCGCCATGGCAGGCATCACGACAGGAAGAATATAACGCCTGATTATTCGCAACCATTTTTAAATATACACCTATAGTATATATATTTACCGATTCTGGCCAGTTTCCATTCACACACACACATTCATCTTCTGTTATTAATATTATCGTCCATACCATGGCCATCTCAGTAATCTTTCCATGCCAATCCATATCTCATAACACCATTTTGCTACATTGACCCATTTTGCTATAGCTTTTCATGAAACTGGAGCAGGGAAGACCCTCATTGGTCTTCTTCTCATCAAAAGTATTAATCACAGCATGCGAAAGCAGAATAAAAAATGCTTGCGGTATTTTTATTTCCCAAAGTTTCGCTGGTTTACCAGGTAATATAAATTTGAGACAATTAAAATTTAATTTTACTTTGTTAAGAGGCAATGTAATAATTAAGTGATGCATTTTAAATATTGTTTATTCATTGCTGTAGGAGTTTATGTAACTTGAGTGCTTTGTCTAATTTCAGCAAGTACAAGTAATTCGATGGCGAACTGGCTACCAAGTGGGCCACTACTATGGAGAATTGGGGCAGGACTTTTGGGATGCCTAAAGGTGGCAACGTGAATTTGAAACAAAACAGGTATGCTTTGAAATTTTTGTTTAAGTTATGTTACCCAATAATTTCTAAGACCTTCCCTTTTCTTTTTTTAATCTGTGTTTCAGTTAGTTAACATAGTACATCTTTTTATTCTGTATTCCTTACTACTATACTTAAGCTCCAATTTCGCTATTTTTTCCCCTTAGTTATCCTTAATTATCTATACTTTCTCATCTTTATAGTTGGCTAATTATAGCAAATGTTCTCCAAATCCGCAGAAATCCCTGTTCCGATAGTCAAATTGTATCAAAGACAAATCTTTTCACTACAAAAAATTTGGCATTCTGTGGCGACTTGCTAAATAGTTGCCACTAAAAATCTTCGGTGGCGACTTTTAGGTCGCCACAAGGCCGCCACCTATAACTCCGTCGCCGAAAGTTTCGGTGGCGACTAAATGTGGTCTCCACCAAATATATACTTTTCAGTGGCGACTTTTGCCGCCACTGATGTAGAAAAAATAATGTCACGACCCCAAATCGGGTGTGCGTGACCGGCACGGGAATAGACTTTTACCTCTAAATCCATAAGCCTTACCTTGTAAACGTAATAATAACTACCCTGCTATAAAATCAATATATATATCATAATAGTGGCCACACCTCATTGGTGGCCTAATTAAACTGCAATCTGCGGTTCGCTCAATACCGCTTCAGCTCAGCCCAGTGTATAGATATACATATCAGCACTCATAATATAAATATTTATATCATATTGACCGTATGTCTCAATACGTACGATCTATCCTATTCACATGCAGCAAGCACACATAATATATATATCCATATCATAATGACCGTACACCTCAATGCGTACGATCTATCCTATTTGCATGCAGTAGTTTATATACTCATACATATATCCTAGTTTATCCCCAAGCTGGACCCTGTCTTTAACTAGATGTGAAGCCGAGAAGTCTAGAGTAGGTACATATCAAAACCTGTAAATATATATACGCAACTCTTACAACTTATAAAATGTACAACCGAAAGAGTCAAAATAACAAAAAGTGTCCACCCACGCGAACTAGTGCGTAAAGGATGGTTTCATGTCCATATCACTGTCCGGATGTCGATGCATGCCCGATACTTGTATCTGAAACATTGAAGCACAGGGAGTGAGTCAAATAGACTCAGTGAGAAGCTTCCCATCCTGGGCGTAGCGGCGGGTACCACTACAGCTGGGGAAAGGGAAACACCCACAATCACATGCACATGAAAATTCAGTTTATCAAATGTTATATTACCATCAGGCAATATTAATATAACATAAAATCAAAGACAAACCTACGGATCATGCTGCTCTATCATGCTTCTCATAAACAAGCAATCACTTTTAGCATATCATTTGAAAACTATAAATCAATCAATTGGTCCATGTATCTCACAATGGTCAATGGCCTCAACGGGCAAGTCTTTCAATCTTTAACTGACCCTAGTGCCAGGCTAGGGCAATGGCCTCAACAGGAAAATCTTTTAATCATTAACTGACCCTAGTCCCAGGCTAGGGCAATGGCCTCAACGGGAAAATCTTTTAATCTTTAACTGACCATAGTGCCAGGCTAGGGCAATGGCCTCAACGGGCAAATCTTTTAATCTGTTAACTGACCTTAGTGCCAGGCTAGGGCAATGGCCTCAACGGGCAAGTCTTTTCTGACTTGATTCTCTTCCCGAACTTTCACCTGGGATTCTGACGCTATCTACCCACTTCTATCCTAAATCGACTTCACCTAGGTAGTGTAAACCTCCCTATGACTCACTAATCAATTTATGAGATCTTTTCAATCCTGATTTAATACCCAAACCCTTGTTTACATCATAACCTAGCTCTAAGGCCTTTCCTAAGTTCGATTACCATAAAACGTCGACGTTTACCAACAACTTCTATACGATTTGTTTAATGAGTTTCTAATTAATAGGGTAAACCAAACCTTGGACTCAATCAACAACTTACCCCCTTGCTCGTACTGTTCGGCATGTCTCATGTCATCACATGGATACTCTCCAGTACCTCTTTACCTGTAGTCAAACACACATATACAAATACTTTTATATATAACAGTTTAGGAACAACAATAGCATGTTAACCACTAAATACTTCTTACAACTAGGCAAGTAGGAAAACCACATATCCACATCCTCAATCAACCCTGTAGGGCAAGGATGGGAAACCCCTCACCTGGACGGCTTCCATGTGCTTGTCCTGGAGTAACTCCTGCTCTGGACGAATCGTGGTTTCCTAACAATCGCATTCACGTGGTTAACAATCTTAACTATATGCAACTCATATGCGTATGGAATGCTCGTGCCTAAAAATGCACCTAAACGTTGCCAAGAACCGAGTTCTTGGTCTTATCCGTCTTCCCTCTCTTCCATGAGGGTCTCAAGTGCTACACACTTGGTTTCGTATAATTATCGCTTACCTTGAATTGACTTTGGAGCCTTGGATTTGAGTTACTAAACCTCGATAACCAAGCCACATGGCAGGCACGACACGACGTCTCGAAGCATGGCCACTAACACACCCTGGACCAGCTCCACAAGATGATTTCTCTTTTACTAGGCTAGGCTCACGGTTCACCCGTAGGGTCCTCCCGTGTCTCCTTACCTTAGTCTCACATATTAATAGGATTCTTTGTATCTTTCCCGAAGGATCAACAATTCTTTTCCATATTAATATGTACAAGTATTCTCAACAGGATATAACTCATACACTCCTCCAGATGCACTCTCTGAGCCTCAAGCTATCGTCATAGCAATATAAATCCTTTTTGACCCTATTGCCAGGATAGGGCAATGACCATCGTCATGGTGATTATAAAACTGAGGTCTCAAGTGCCATCTGACGTTGTTCTAGTCGATGTCTCACATCGCTAGCTTAACCAAATTCGAAACCCACCAATAACTCCCTTTGCATGATTTAAATTTAAGTCACCGTCGGGACGAGTTTTCAAAATAAAGTTTAGCCCTTCCGTACAAGGACTCTTGCCACCGTCGTGGAAAAGATTTAATAAAATACTCATCATGCCTCCGGAGTGTATGAGTTGGATTTGTAACACACCAATCATAACAAACAATTATACTCTACTCCTATGTCTTCCTATCCAAGCTACTTTCCACAACCTATTTTCTAGTTCTTTCATTCTTTTAGAATTCTATACCTCTAGCTAACACATGCCAGACAAGCAGAGAATATGCATACTCATGTAATCCACATAAGCATACAACGCTAGGAGCAGAGATGAAAGAGCCCTCACCTTGGTCACTTTACTTAACATTCCCTTTGAGCACTCTTGTCTCCAAGGAAGTACTTGAATCCTATCACATACAACCAATTCAATCCATATCAATTTTCATACATCAACTTCTATTACACCACATAAGTCCTATCACATATAATCCTTTCCACCATATTCTAAATTCATAATTACATAGCAACTTAAAACTACATTCAAGGCTAACCCAAAACCCCTTATTAAGCTAAGGTCATCATTTAGAGTTCTTTTTAAGTTAAAAACAATTTTATGCTTAAGTAAACAAGTCTTGCCACTTGCTCACTCTCCAAGCTCCTTCAATGAAGGATTTTGCCAAATATGGAAACTCCTCATTTTCACCATGGGTCGACACATAAAAAAAAATCCAACCATTGGACAATCTCTCATTTCATTTCAAAAGTGTAAGCAATTCATTTGGAACCCAAACAAACCAACAATTTTTTTATCTAGTATTTTGTTTGATCTTTGAAACGACACTTAAAAGTTGGTTAAACTCATTTTAGTTGAAGGAAAAGGAACCATTCAAATTAAGGAAGAAATAACAACTTTTCAAAAACTAGAAACTTGGTAGTGTGTAAAACAGAACCGCTAACTTTCGAGAAACTTCCCAGAAAATCTAACCGTTGGACGTTTTAGTAAAAATACAAATTAGAAAGCTTATGTTGTTAGCTTTCATATGGCTTTGGAATCACTCAAATCCATTAAGTAACGAACTCAGAAAACACATTTAAACAAAGCAAGATCAGATTCAAAACAGCATGCAACATTTGGCAAGCTTCATTGAAATGGTCATATCTCCTTCCATACTTAAGGAAATTATTTGATTCTTCTTTCTAAATCAAGCTTAGAGATAAAATATTCTAATTATCAATTCATTAAAGAAAGGATTTGAGCCATTTAAGAGCAGTAATTTAAAAATAGTAGCCAATCATACAAAATTTCCGCATCAGTTTAGAAAACAGAACCGCTGACTTTCGAGGCAATTTCCAGCAGATCTAACCGTTGGAATATTTCGGAAAAATACAATTTAGAAAGCGTAGGATGTTAGCTTTCATATGGATTTGGAATCATGCAAATCCATCAAGAAACAAATTCAGAAAACACGTTTAAACAGAACAACGTCAGATTCAAAAACTCAGTTTTTGACAAAAACATGTTCCACGAATTTCTTGTGTCTTATAACATTAAAGATTGTTGTTTTTAGAAGAACATGATGAACAAACATAAACCCTAAACTCAAATCTCTAACCCAGCAAAATCTCAGCACAACGTACAATTAAAAATTCCAATAGAAATGTTCATAACATCAAGAATGCAAAGTTTGAGCCTCCATTGTTCATAAAATCAAGAAATGGTGAGGATGAGAAAAATTATATATGGAGGAGATTACTAAACCTACCTCAAGAGAGTAAAACAAGATGAAGAGAAGGTTGGGGGCGGCTTCCTAATCCTTGCTCCGGCACGCCGGATTCTGGCGAGATTCTCGCCGGATTTGCTCCCTCATCCAAGCCCAAGCTCCCCCTCTCTCTCCTTTCCTTTCTTTTTCTTTTCTGATTGTGTGTGTGAGTGGCGTGGAAGGGGTGTAAGTGGGGAGAAACAAGTTTTCTCTTCACTTTAGTCCCTCCATCCTCCAACTCTACGTTTTCCTTCGTTTTAGTCCTCGGTTCTTTTTAACTTTCATATTTTTTTTTCTATATATATATATATATATATATATATTTTTTTAAGTTTTAAATTCCTAGCCCCGGAATAAATCTTTTTTTAATCCTCAAAAAAAAAGTTTTAAATAAATCATTCTTAAATCCTCAAAATTTTCCGGGGTATTACAATCTGTGACAACTGCATTACAACCGATGCATCACATGGATCTTCAGTAGCTGATGAACTACAATGAAAAATATTTGAGGATGAAATTAATTAAATAAGTATAAGAAAAAATTCTAAGCAAATTAAGTGACAATAAAAAGCATATATATTATTCACCTAGCATTTCGCAGCCGATCCGATTGAAAACTTCATTGTCTGTATCGTAAATATACAATTGCGAAAATCGTTGAGTTTCATCAGCTCTAGGAAGCAGATCTCCTATGAGATGCATGTTTTGACCGTGCAGACGAAAAACATATGGTTCTTTCTCATCATTCGCCCACCCATTGAAGTGAATGCAAACATATTATTATAAGTTCTAATCCTCCTCATAAACTGCTTACTTCTAGAATCATTATTCACCAGCAAATTTTCAAGAACTTTAGGAGGATCTTGTCTTTTAGGAAGTTGGACTTTTCCTTGAAGACAACACAAAGAAAATTTCGGTTTTTTGGTAATTCTTGACCTGTTGATGCGTTCCTCATACCAAAAAATAGCACCACAATGTTGACATTCATATGTAGGAAACCAATGTCAACATATTCTGTAAAAGTAAACGAATACAGGTTATAACATATACAAAAATGCAAATTTGGCATAACAAATTACATATTATAATTAAATGTTAAAAATGGATAAAACAATCTGACATTTGTAATATATGTACCTTGGCTTAATTTATTAGAATGAGGAGATCCATTATGGACAATTACTGGATCAACATGAGGAGTAGCAGAGGAAAGATAAATCTCTTTAGGAACCATGGCAGGTGACATTGAGTTCATAGACATATCTAAGTAATGCATACATAAATAACAAATTTTTATAAATATAAGTTTCATAAGAATAAATCGTACATGTGAACTTAAAAGAGAAGTAAAAAATTAATTTGACGTATTATTAATACTACGCACCATGGTGTTTCAAGTTAGACTTCAATCTTTTTTCAACTAAGATTGTCTTCATTTGTTTCCTAGCCACTATGATATACACATAGTCTTTTAAACAAACACTATTTAAATATATATATATATATATATATATATATATATATATTGCAAATATAAAGAGTACAATATGTTACCTCTTGCACTTGATGCTCTCAGATCGGTCGGGATGATGTTCTCTTGATGTACTTCAAAGAATAGTATATTATATAGGAAGGTAAATGTATACAATGTAATAAATCCAATAAACTTAATAATACTTAATTATATAGAGATAGCAATAATGAATCTTGAGAGTGATCTATGTAATACATGAAGGGTTAAAAGAATGACACAACATACCATCAAATTTAGACTTTGATGTACAACTGTGTCGGTTCGAAATTATAGTCTTCCTGTTCTTATGGTTTTCTAATATAATAAGCAATTAACAGAAATCATTCTCGTATAAGTGAAATAGGAATGACGATTAACCATGATAATCAATATAATAATTAAGAAAAGATTGAACATAATTGCGCACCAGTTGCAACTAATGTAGGGATCTTTAGACTTGCTACTTCATCATTGATATCATCTGTAGATTTAATAAATTATTTTTAAAGATAATATTTTATATGAATTACTTATAGTTGACAACTTCAAAGGGTTAATTCAAAATCCCAGTAACAGTTCAAATTTATAAATTGATGTTGTGAAGTTGGAATAAATAAATAATAGTAATTTAAAAAGATAACATTACCGTATAGATTTCTCCCAGCTATATTTGAATTCAATAAGAAGCACGTGGTAGAGGAACATTGACCAACTTCACTAACTATTAAAACATCATTAATAGAAAATTAATCAAGTATAAGGAAAATATACATGAACTTAAATTTTCGTTATTAAATATTTTAGGTGTGGTGGAAATGACTCTGCAGACATTATCCAAGAAATATAGTTAAACCTTTTTGACGATGTTGTGATGAAGTGCCAATACATGACCTCTTTCTCGTCACTGGAGTATTTGAGTTTGTAACATCTGTAAGAAAATGTAAAACACAAAAACAATTCAGAATTCAGATTTTTTTAAAGCACCATTTCTTTTTAGGACAAGTAATCTTAGAAAGGAAGTATTAACTTGAACAAATCAAATATCTACCAACGGAAAGTGTATAAGTATTTCTACAATTCGAATGCAGTAAGATGATTCTTGGCAATTATTCATCAAATTGTGAATAATTTGCGGGAGGAAAATGCCTACAACATTAAGGAACTTTATAAAAATAAAGATGAATACCATTGAATATTTCTGATCCACTCTGATGAGGAGTGTAATTCTCCATGTTATGGGTATAATGTCTCCCTATGATAAAGAAGATAGGATCATAGAATTCCAAAAAAATAATCAGATAGAATTGGCAAATGTTGGGAAAAAGTATCAAGTCAAGAGCATGTAAATGAACTCAGAGAAATATAATAAATAGTGTATAGGAAATTTAGGAAGATACAACATTAAAACTGTCAAGCGTTAGTGAAAACAATTTAGTATTCCGTATCCAATGCGTGAAGTAGTGTATATCTCCATATGCTGGACAGAGTTACTCCATATTTATAAGTAGACAAAAGTTTTAAATTACCTTTATGAATTTAGTATGAACTGCAAATGACTAAGATTTAGTACAGGTAAATTTAATAAATTTATTTCTTAGGCAGTACAGGTAATATAGTGTCAATTAAATATGGAATCGTAACATACCAGGACTTAATACTAATGGTGTGAATCCAATGTATGGTGGCATATGTGTTTGGTATCTTGTAGTAAGTAAAATACATAAAAGGCAATTGATATTAAGTTGGGAAATGTCAGATAAAAAATGAGGAATGTTTCCAAAGCAATGTGTTTGTGTATATATGATCAGAATAATTAATTTCACATACCTGGATATAAATAATTGGGATACTGTGACATATATGATTTTCAAAACAATTAATTAATTAAGTATTCAATGATAATTATAAAGATGATAAATTTGCCATAAAAACACTTATCATTTGTTAAGTCAGATAAAGCAGACCGCTGGCTGAACTTAAGATTATCTGGCGTTACGTAATGGTTGGCCTCAAATACATATAAAATAGAAAGAATAATTGGAATGAAATTAATTATTTAAATTATAATGTGAATTGATTTATTTGGGAACAAATTCTAATTCCAATAAAACTGTTAAACCTTCATTTTCAGCTTCATGGCCTCTAGATCTCTTGGTAGATGGCAAATTTAAGCTCGGCGTCAATGGTTGCTTGGTCTTACCAGTTATGTTTTTGGAATCCATGTAAATAAATGATTTTCCAGGGCTACGGCGATATGAAACTGATTAGAAATGAAGAAATATACTTAAATTTGCAATTGAATGTTGTATGTTAAGTTTAAGAAACATGGAATATCTGAAAGATAAGCAATACCTGGACGATGAGCTTTATTGAAAGGTGAGAAATAAGACGGAATGAATGGAAATAATATGAGAAATTCTGAAAGCAGAGAGGAATACTCTGGCTAGCGAGCTTCACATCAGAAAATTGATTACGCGTAGATAGATTGAAAAATACAGCTAGCTGAGATTAAGAACTTTTAATCAGTGACATCTTGCTAGTTAATGGAATAGGTGTAAACAATCAAATTCTTTAAGATTAATTAAAATAGGTAACTAATCAAACAATGCTGAAAGGAAATTCAAAAATCTCTCCAATTGTTTTGCTATAAAAAAGCCGGTGAGATATTGAGATAAACTAATTAATTTTAGAGGATCTTAATAATTTTTTATTATGGAATATTAATGAAGAGTAACAAATTTTTAAAATTGCACACGTTGGAATATTTGAAATACTGATATGATTGTGGAGGAATTAAAAATCAAATTGGCATGATTTGATTGCACAAAAATACAACAGTAAGTATTTAAATCCAAATCAATTGCAATTGAAGTTACACGTGAAACTCTTTCATTGAATCCCAAATCACATAGACGGATTGATTTACCAAAGAGCACGGATTTATTTAATTGGATAATAAGGAGATAATAAAATTTGAATAGTCTACTGATAAAAAAAACAGAAAAAGGATTAATCAAATTAAAAACAATTGAGCATAAGAGAATCAATCATACTTTCAAAAAACATAAGCATAGAGGTTTAATAAGTTCAAAAAGAAATGATTACATATCAAATAAAAATTGGTAATTTAAAGAAATACGGTCCATTCTCCAGAAGTATGTAAAATACCAACAGATCTAAATCTTAAGTACATCAAACAAACATTAAAGATGGATAGTACTTAAAAATATTTGACGGATATATCTCAACAAATTGGTCTTTTTGAATGGCACGAAGTGTACTCCAACTGCGAGTGCTATCAAAATTGAGGAGCAAGATGTTGTTACGTCCATGGTATTCAACATGTAGAGGCCTGGAATATTGCATTACAAATTGGTTGTCAACAAAACCTACGAACCGTGTGTTGACATTGACATATGGACAATATAGTACGGGCCACCAGTATTGTTGAGACTTGGCATCATACATGAGCTGCATAGTGATGTATCTGACTCTCTCAGTGCCCTGTAGCTCAGCACAAATAATTGCTACTGAACCTTCGAACTCCACAGGTATAGATGAAAAACTGGTCTATTAGTAGGACTAGATATAGTACTGAAGATCTGGTCAGCAAAATCAAAACGATGGATAGTTGGCAATTGCTCAGCGGCCTCAATGGTAGGATAAGAAAGCCAGTACATAATACCATTTATTCAGACAGACTTGGACTCCCATATATTTGTATGAAAAACAGGAGGATTAATGTTAGTCCAAGAATGGGAAAGACAATTATAAAGCATGACCCTAAGTTGATTCCCATTATTACTTTCCTCATATATTACCAGAATATACATTGATGAGGACAAAGCATTAAAGCCGAAATCATATATAACACGACCTGAAACGAAAAAATTGGATAATGTGGTATTATGGTTAATAAGGATTTCGCATTACTATGTGACATTATATATGTACAGTGCAATTATAATGACTGAGAGTTATTAATAAGCTAAAGCAAATAAAGAATATAATATAATTTATGTAGTTAAATCATTTAGATAGTTGAAAGTGAAGTGAATGAGTATAAACCAGTAGGCATTGGGAGAACGAAGTCTTGAATTTGATGAACACGTCTAGTAACAGGATTGCAAATGAACAATCTAACGGTTCCATCATCATTGGTCACTTTTAGAAAAAGAAGACCATTGTAAGTGCCAAGTAGATCCATGGACATATTCTGTTCGATAAGTGGATGGAGCCGAAGATCATTCAATATCTCTTCACAGTCAGCGTTTCAAGATACAATCATCAGCCTGTCATATGCTTCTTCGGCAGATACAAAACGTGAACCAAGCAAGAAGGACGAATTCAAACGATATGACCCATCTCAGTATGAATCCGGACGAAATATGGGTGCTTAATGCTAAAGAACCAATTTTTAGAAACCAACTTCATTGCCAACAAATCGTGAGTACCACACCTTGAAAGTATATTCACCATAATCTCTGAAGGAAATTGTAAACCGTTTTCGAAACTCAGATCCATTGGAGAGAAAGAGAAAATAGGATATAAAGAAAGTTGGTTTTTATGAGTAACAGAGTACTACAGCAACCGAATATATAGATGCGTGGGATACTTGTAGGAGAACTGCTACTTTGCAGTTATATTGTAATGGATTAGTGGGGATCACAATAAAAGGGTAATGGAAAAGTGGGGAGCGAACAACAATATCTAAAAGAAATTTTCTGGATGTGTCAATATCCTAATTAAATTTAATGTCATTAAATAATGAATAAAATTTTAAAATTCAAATATTTTGTAACAGAAATTGTAACTGTCATTTTTGGCTCAGACAATTGTAATGTGAATTAAGGACCGCAAGGGGTCTTAACCTTGGGGGATTTGTCCTTAAGTGATGCACCTAAGTGCCTACGTACCCTTCTGGAGGGATCAAAGTCCACGTAGTTCGTCATGTTGACGTCTATCGGAGTCGTTAGGCAAGGTTGTTACCTGTATTGGGCCGTGTGCGGCTAAGACGTGTCTAAGGTACTCTGGGCGGGCGAGCCGCTCTTGGGAGGTTGCCTTAGTGGGAGAGAGCTGTGGTCTCTGAGGGCTGCTGGAAGCCCTGTAAGCGGTGTGTTCCGAGGAGGAGGTGAGCCGGTCGGATGTTGGCCTGGACGGAAGGCCAATGACGGGGCTCAAGGAGTTGAAAGTACTTGCGAGGGGTAGCTGAGGGTGCTCAGGTACCGAGAGAGTGCGGGATATCGGGGGTGATGTGCGATAATCCTTCACGTTGTATGTAATTCTGTGGAGAGTCGATTGCCTTCTTAGTCCCCCGGGTGAGGGGCTATTTAAACTGGCGTATGGGGAGATCGTGCTCAACCCACGACTTCATGGGATGTGGGTCGTCCAACGAGGCTTGTGGAGATCCCACGTCTGGTTGAGGGGAGATTCCGTGTGGTGATGTGTCACGACCCCCTATCCGACGTCCGTGACCGGCACGAGAAGTAGGGTTTCTCATATCCCGTAATCCTCTAACCCCTGATTGAGATTTCCACCTGTTTATAACTACCTTTTTCTAATACGAACAATATATAACATATATGGTCATCCATATCTGGTGACCTAAGTAGCGTGCAATCCACGGCTCGCTCAACGCCGCTTCAGTCTATACATATACACAAAATCACTCACACGTACATAAAGCATACATATTGATCACGCGCTTTAGGGCGGGTGATCTATCCTATTCACATGCAGAAATCATGTGTACAATCATACATATATTCAATCACACGCTTGCATATAGTTTACATATTGATCACACGCCTCAATGCGTCTGATCTATCCTATTCACATGCGGAAGCCATATTTTAATACAATCAGGTATTCAGTCACACATATATATAATTTACATATTGATCACACACCTCAAGGCGTGTGATCTATCCTAGTCGCATGCGGAAGTCATATATATATATATACATGATATGTGCTATACCATAGCCTAAAGTCCCAATACCAAGACCTAACTTTAATTTGTATGAAGCCGAAAATGCTAGAATTCAAGTGTGACATATATATATACACAGCAAATGTAAACGTACATATGCAATGCCCAAAAAGGATTCATATATATATATATATACATCACATGTATACATAATCAAAATAACTACCGACGCAAACAAAGTGTGCGGTCTTTAGAGTTGTCCGCCTCCTTGAGAAGAACTGGACGCATTCCTGACTCCTGAACCACCTGCATCTGAAACATGTAAACAGAGTCGAACAGACTCAGTGAGAAGCTCCCCCATCCCTGGCATAGCAGCGGGTACCACTACAGCTGGGGGAAGGGAGCAACCACAACCACATGCGCATGAAACGGATTTATATTGTGACCTTAAATATGATCAAGCAATCAATATATCATATTCACAATTAAAAATCCTAATTCTTGCTCCTAACATGTTTATGAATTCGCATGTAAACCAATCATAAACATATATGATATCTTTTCATAAGTCATACATAATTATGCTCGTAGGCATTCACTTTTTGTCTCCTGCATTACGCTAAGAGAAATACTGGCCCGAAGGCATTCACTTTCTGTCTCCCGTGTTACGCTAAGAGAAATACTTGCACGAAGGCAATGCCTTATTCGAACCTAGTTGATCAAATTAGGAACTTTCTGACTCCAAGGCACGCTTAGAGTAATAGCCGGCAACTTGTCTGACCCCGATTAAACCAAGGTAATGGCCACTATGTGGCATACTTACTGTTAACTGAATCCTGTCTGTCCGACCAGGATAACCGACTCGATCTACCCGAAATAACCTGAACAAGTTCAAATAACCTATTCGACCTTGAAAGATGCCCAATTAATAACTAACTGAATATTACACGTGTGAATTAGCTAGGCCTAGTTTCCCCCTTTTCAATTATGCATCACTCTCACTCACACTTAACAACCTAGGTTCATTTTCCTCAATGTACCATACGGTCAAAACCTTTGCACGATGATCAATTTAAGTGGGTTCCTAATATTAATAAACTCTCAGATATGAAATTTCGACTCAATCCTACCCACGGTATCATATAAGACTCGGTGAGCCACAATAGCACATATACACCTTGTGATTAATCATATAAGCACATATACTATTGCACGTTGACTACTTACTTGCAAATCATACACGCGTAACACAAATCTATTCATATAAATATACTCCATATATCAATTTGCACAAAATAGAGCAAACCACATTTTCCACGTAGTCATCCAACCCTGTGGGGCAGGGATGGGAGAGCCCCACACCTCGTTAGCCCTCCTGATCAGTATACGAAGTGCCTGAAGCTCCAATCACTCCGTGGTGCCCTATAGACATTATATTTAAGAAATTTAGAACGCGTAACTAAGCATCTACCATGCACGTGTCATGCTAATGCTTATGCACCCTTTATCTATTTTCCAAGAATTAATTGTTTAGTTCGTTACGTCATCTTATTTGCTCTTTCTGAAAGTCCAGAATGCCCCATATTCGACTTTCACACTTTCAAGCCATTTAGAACCTCTAATTGCTTAGGTTAGAGATTTCCACTTGTCTAAATTTCCCTTCATGTGTTCATATGGGTATTTAACTAATAAAATAATTAAATTCACGGTTCAAAAGAGGCCTTAGCTTACTCATTCCACCGTCTCCCTTATTCGCCGAGTAAAAGCTTAATTATTACCTCTTTAATTATATATAAAAAAATAATTGGGTATAATTGAAGCCTTGGGACCAATTTAACGGGTCTTAGGTGTCCACCACAGACTTAGACCGAGGTGTCCAACCCGCCGCACAGCTCCTTACTATACGGTGGCTTAGTATATCCCCTCTTTTTCACCGGATTCGGTCCCGGTTTAGACGGTAAATGCTCGGGCTTTATTCCCTTGACTATTTCCAGCATTTATAACTCTTATACTACTCCAATCCAAGCCTAAACATGCATCAAACTATCAATTTCGAATTTATAGCAATTTTCTAACTAAATTTTTCTAATTTCCATACCCGGTCAAATCATACAGTTTAACTTCGATTCTGAACCTTACTATGCTTTCAATAACATCCACTAAGCTCAAATATAACCCCGGAAGGCCCCGATTGGAAGAAATTAAAGCATTCCTAAAATACTCAAAATTGGAGAAATTGGGGTTTTGAGAGTTTGGGGCTTTCTCACCTTGATTCAATCGGGTAGAAAGCTTGCTAAGGGCTGAAGATGACCTCCGGTCACCGTCTCCGGCGAAAATCTCGCCACAACCTCCCTTCCCGTCGCCCCCTTCTTCTTCTCGCGTGTTTCTTCTCCCCGTTCGCTTCTTCCTCTGCTCGTGCGTTTTAGCTTTAGTGGAATGGGGTGTGTGTGTTTTTATTAAATGGAGGGGGTCACGTTTTGCTCCTGCATTCTTTTTTTTTTTATATGACTGCTTTAATAAATTGGATGGGGTGTGTGTGTAAATGGGATGGGGGGTCATGTGGCCCCCTATATAAATTCTATTATATATATATATATATATATATATATATTTTCCCTTTTTCTTTTAGGTCCTAAAAAGAATACTTAGATTTCCTATTTTTTTGCCTTTAATTTTATTTTATCTTTAATTTAATTTATTTTTCTTTCAGAAAGAAAAATAAATTTAATAATAATGAAAATAATCAAATCTAAATATCTCGGATATTACATACCGTGGGCGAGGGCCACGTAATGGATGGATGAGTGGTGCCATGTGTCTCCAGTGGGTGCTGGGGCCGTGCTTCTAGAACGTCAGTGCCACGTGTCCCAAGGTGGAATATTCCGAAGTTACATAAGTCCCCCAAGTCTACGGGTGTCGGGCGCCTGTGGACTTAAGTTCGTTTGCCTGTAGAATACTTAGGAATTTCGCTGTCTTTAATTGCGGGATAGCTCGTCCGCTTGGAGTTGCGGGTATCGGAGCTGGCCGTTCGACTCACAAAATTGGCTCTCTCACATCGCTCCGTAGAAAAGGAGGTGCCTTGGAGAGGACACGCGTCTTGTTTTGGGTGGCTGGTCGCTTGGCTTCCTCAGCATGTTTCTAAGCCGTCTCTGCAGGAAGTATGGGACTTACCGAGATGGAGTCATCATTGCTCAGCGGGGCATTTCCCAAAATACCCTTCGAGGGTTAGTGAGGGAAATCCAAAGGTCAGGGGCTGCTTTGGTCAATTTTCGGAGAGCTCTCCTCTGGCCATGTTCGTCCGTGGCTAGTGGCTGACGATGGCTTCCTTGCTGAGGGCTATTTGTTGAGGGAGCGGGCTTTATTGCAGGTGCCACGCGTCGGAGTTTGAACGGGTGCTTCTGTCATTAAAGCGTTTTGCCGCCGTTTCTCCCTCATTGAATGCAGGTTCGTTCCTGAGGGTAGCCGTCATTAGCTTGGGTGGAGAGTTTTGCGAAAAGGCCCTCAAGCGTCTCGAGGCGAGTCTTGGGTTCTTTGGGGTCTTTTTCGTCTTCGCGTCTCCTTTGCCCTGGCTGTGCATCCTGTCCGTTACTTCTTTCCACGTGTGCGGTTGAAGTGAGCGGTTGCAGCTGGGTTTGATTGTAGAGGATAAGGGGTTTTATCCGTTGCGGGATTCAAGGGGTCGAAGTTTTTGAATCGTCGAGCCTATGGGTGCCCTATAAATGCCTAACGTTTGAAAGTTTGTGACTTCTCATTTGCATTGTTGCCGCTGCTCTTTCTGCTCTTGCCTTTTTGATCCCTGCTTTTTGTCGAATTGAATCTTCGCAATGGCCGGCGGAGGCGACGATTACAGCTACTACCCCTTTGATTTCACTGATTTGGAAGACCTTCCTCCCTCTTCCCCTCCTCCTCCTCCTCTGGTCCGGACTCGCGATACTAGCTGGAGCGGGGGGAGGAAGAATGGTCAACAGGGCCTATCACCGGGGGGAGCTGCCGATTTCCCAGTTGTGGTTCCTGCTACGATTCCTACTGGTGGCGAGAGGGAGAGGCGGCTTCCTGTGCTTCCGTCATCAAAGGGGGAGCGTCCTCAAGAGGTTCTTCCGAAAGAGAGGAGGAAGAAAGACGGGAAGGCTAGCGCAAGCGGATCCAAGGAAGGGGAAAAGAAGGGAACTTCTGTGGCAGAGGTAGCCGAAAGCAAGGAAGGTGGTCCCAAGAAGCGTCCTGTTGGGCGTGACTTGCGACTGTCTCCGCAGGTCATACGGCGGAGTACTAACCGAGAGGATGCGCTGGGGGGATGTTGTTCCTGTTTCTGCCCCTGTTCTTACCTCGGTTACCACTTCTGCCGTCGTTCATCAATCACGTATGAGGGTGATTCTTTCTACCCGTCCTCCTGCTCTCGACCCCGTTGAAGGGGTGAATCAGCCCCTTGCCAAGAGGGCCAGGGTGGTTGTTGAGGAGTTTGCCCGAGACTCTTCCGCGCCTCAAACTGCGGCGGGACGTCCTGGGCTGTGGAGGTTGCGGTGTCCGGTGATGCGGCCGTGGAGGCCAGAGCCCACGTAGACGGAGGGAAACCCAACTTTCACCAAAAAGTCTCATTGTTGACTTTTGTTAAAAACTGTTGACTTTTTCTAAAAGTGTTGACTTTTTATTTAACATGATTCACTTCTTGATTTTTAAGTGTTTGAGTGTGTTTGCTTTTGCCCTTGCTTGTAAATAAGTCTACGAAACCCTAAGTAGAGGCCAAGAGACCCAAAAATCAGAGAAAAATGACCAGAGGAATCCTAACCCTAACCCTAGGGACTAAACTGAAAGGAAAAAACTAAGTTTTTAACCCTTTTCTTTAATGAGTTAAATAGGGTAGAAAAAACCTATTTGACCGTAGGAAAATACCCTAAGACACCCTAGAGATACCTTAAGACTTAGCTAAGGGACCCCAACCTCAAGAAATGTCCTAAAAGGACTCATTTTCTCCACTAACAATTCAGGACTAAAAAGAAATAACTGAAAAATTGAAGCTTAAGTCCTTTAGCTTACTTAAGGCCTAAGGAAGCTCAATTTAACCACTTAGAGACACCATAAACTACCCTAAAAAGTGCCAGCCATGAAATTAAATCAAAAACAAACATCATTAGGTAGGTTACATATTTTAAAGGTAGAGATAAATAGGAAATTTATCACAAATTAATCCCTCTTTAATGCTTTTAAGAGCTTGTAACCGAATTTACTATTTTTAAAGCCAAGTAATTACCCAATTAAGGTGGTTATAGTTGCCAGCAACTTGAGGAAACCAAAGGCAAGGAGAAAGTGACCAGAAATAAGATTGAAATGTCAAGCCCCATCACTTTAGAACTCAAATTAAACAACCCCTTAAGCATCACTCCCTAATACACCTAGATTAACCCTACACGAGGCCTAAGTGCCTAATTGCCACCCAAACAGCCTTTAAGCTGCCAGCAAAACACCCTTAGGTGTCCCTAATGATGATGCCCGAGCCCCAGCAACTCACCACCTCACCACCCTCATCATTCACAACCCACATGCTTTGAGTGGTATAAATAGAGATGAAAACCGAGAGGAAGCCATACCAGCAACCCAAAACCAGAATTGAGAGCTGAGAGCAAGAGAGGATAGACTTAGAGAGAGGCTGAGACCGTGTGTGAGCTGGGGGAATCAAAGAATTGCAGTTGAAGGTAGAGAGAGAAGTAGAAATCCACACACACCCACACACCAGAATTCTGTTGTTCTTGCATCAAGTTACCCAAGCTGTCCAGAGGTTCAAATCCGTGTTTCTTCTTCTAAAAAATCAAGTTAACGTAGTGTTACCCTTCATTCTCCATCCTTGAGCCAAGAGCATCCACCAGAAATGGTGGTATGAGCCTCTATGACTCAGTTTCTCGATGCTGCCACAAAGTGCCCTGTTTCGGGCAGTGTTGCTTCCAGGAAGCATATCTCTTTCATCTCTTGTCTAAATTGAGCGTGTGAGTAGTCATTAGAAAGCTAAGAGAACGAAGTTTAAAAACCTCTTAATGCATGTATGACTAGAGGCTGCCGTACAGGGGTTCAGAGCCTCGAAACCTTGTTGATTTTCTGCTAAAATCACTATTTTTCTGATGTGAAATTACATGCTTGCTGTTTTGTTGTTTCCTGCCATTCTGGGTTGTGAACTAAGTCTGGATGGAATAATAGATAATAATAGGACTAGGTGGAGTTGAAATCTAGCTTTAATTACCTATAAGGTTTCTGGTTCAGTGGTAGAAGTTTTTGATTGAAAAACTGAAATTTCCACAAAAGTGTGTGTTCAATTTTGTTTTGATTCTTTTTGCTGTATATTATCATTAAACTGTATTTCACTACTGCCAAGTTTGTGAATGATGTTTTGGTAGCTCCTGTATGGACTTAAGAACAATAATTTCTGGTGTGAAGCATGAGGAATGAACCTTGTATGGAAATAGAAGAAGATAGAGATTTGTGATGACCATTTGCTTAAAATTCTTCTGAAAAATACCTTTAGACATGTTGTGTACTAGTGTATTTGTCTTCCCTTAGAAATCTTGCTGAGTTTTCAGTGACTAAACTATTGAAAAATTACTTATAGCACCCTATCCATGATAATGAAGCCTATGTGAGGAAAAAATGAGTATTTCCCATGGAAATTGTTGAGTATACTTGCTGGATTTAGATTATTGATTTGGATGGGAAGATAGTGTGATTTTCTGAAATGAGGAGGCTCCTAAACCACTGTCAAAACAGTAAAGATTCCTTTTCTTTTGAAATTTTCCCAAATGATTCAAGTAGGGAAGTGGGGGAGAGAATTAATTTCCTAGTTCTTCTTGTTGTCAATCATGTTACTGAAAGTAGGAAGGATCTAAAACAGTAAATGGAAGTGCCTAGAGTGAAAAGAAAAGAGGGATAGGATCCAAATACTCCTAGAGTGGAAATTAGGTAAGGAAAGCTTGGAAAGAGGCAGTTAGTGGCCTAAAACTTGGGTACTCAGGTTCTAAGAGAGTAGGCCTGTCTTCCCACCCTCTAAACCTCCTAAGTACCCTTCCCAAACAGAAAATGTGTCAAATTATGGCCTAGAAAATAGAAAAAGGGCCAAAAGAGGAAAAATGGCAAAAAGAGTGAAAGACTTGCAAAAATAGCTACTCTGTACTGATGTGGCTGCACACACTTGTTGTGCAAGCCACAAGTGGTCTTATATTGCTTAGGAGATACTAAAATGAGCTGGGCAGTGGTCAAAACAGAAAAAGAGATGTAATAGGGACTAAACTGAACTATTTTTACTATTTTGTTCCCTTTCACAGAATCTATGTGCACTGAGTAATTTGAGGTTCAATTGCTGTACTTTATGGTCTTATAAGCTAGTGTGTTCCTCTGTATTGGCAGGGAAGTGGTCACAGTGGCCTCTAACCCTATTTTATAACCTAACTTGATTTCATGGAAATTCCATGCATTTTGCTGCAAAAGTATGACCTCTGGGTGTTATCTTTCTGTGAAAACTGCATGAGCAAGTCAGAAATGGTCTTTAGGTACTTGTTGCACTTTGGTTTTGGCTTGAAACAACCCAGAACAGAATTTGGGTCTTAATAGGAACTAAATTGCAAGAAAAACTTGAGAAAAGCTGAAAAGTCCTATTTCTACCCAAATTCTGGTTGAATTTTGTTGGGATTTTCTGGATGTGTGTAGCAGGTCCTAATTGACTCTTTGGGTGACTGAGTGGGGTCTAAATACTTGAAATGTGCCTTGAATTCCTTTACTTTTAAGAATGTGACTCTTTTGAAAAGATTTGTGAAATTAAGGGTCAAAATGCAATTGTCTTTATTGGAAAACTGACTAAGGCTGTTGAGTATGCATGAATGATGCTTGTGGTGCAATTTCATGACCTTTGGATGCTTAAATCAATAATTATGCCTGTTACTTGCTGTGTAAGTTATATTTGGCGTTGTGGCTGACTTCTGTTTGACTTTTGTTGACCAGTGGTTGAATTTATTGTTTTTATCAGGCTATTTAATTGTGTGGTATCCAAATCATGAAACTGAGTTTTAGCATGCATCTGTGAAACAAAAATGCCTTGAAAGATAGGCCTTTGAGCATACCTCTATGTTTTGATGTGCATATGCTACTAGTGGGGTAAAATGGTAAAAATTCCCTGGAGAGGCAGTAACTGTGTTTTGATGCCCTGGAGAGGTAATATCTATGTTTTGATGCCCTGGAGAGGCAATATCTGTGTTTTGATGCCCTGGAGAGGCAATATCTGTGTTTAATTTGTATATGCCCTGGAGAGGCAATTGAATAGCAGCTAAGTAAACATTACCTGTGGATAAAAATTATATTGTATAATTTGATCTGTATGAA
The DNA here is from genome assembly GCA_014851425.1 of Senna tora. NCBI lineage: Eukaryota > Viridiplantae > Streptophyta > Magnoliopsida > Fabales > Fabaceae > Senna > Senna tora. Next base: position 52,150 of record JAAIUW010000050.1, on the reverse strand, counting down.
AAGGACACACTAGACTGGCTAGGAATACGTCCGGGACGTAGCTGCCTAGCAACTAGTGAGGAAATAATCCAGTCTGGGACTGGTGATCATAAGGTTCTAACTTTGTGCGCACACTGGGGGACGCCCTGGGATGTTAGGTAATTACCTGTTAGCCTAAATTGGGCAGACTTTCCATAGTGTTAAATGGTAATTCGATATTATCCTGTTTCATTAGATTGTTTTAAATTGATGGTAATGGTTTGACCAATTGTACAGGTCCTGGAGATACTTGATGCTTGGCATGGCTGATAAGTGCATGAAGTGGTAAACGTGCATATTTTTGAAAAGGAAAATGACTTTTTATCTGCTTACAACTTTTTCAGCATGACTATATATTCTGAACTGTATACGTGGAAATATCTTGTAATTTATGTGTATTAACTTTAAATTATCTGTTGATTGGAAAGGAAGCATTTTTTCTGTATTCTTAGGAATGCAGCTGAACCACTAATTAGTCTTTTATAAAACTGGTAATCAATGTTACGGGGATTTTATATCTCACTACGTTAGTGTGTTCAGTTGCCCAGGTACATACTGCTGCTGGAGATTGAGGTAGAGCTCCTGGAGGTACCCCTTTTGGGATACTTCCAAATCCTGAAGGCGGTTAACATCCTTTTCTTCTTCCCTTCGGTTGAGAATGCCCTAGGGACTTAGAAAGGGGTGAGATGCACAGGTAGCAGGAGCTGACTTATATTTTGGCAGTGACCCTGATGTCACTCTAGTATGGACTTTAGTACTGACTATTTTGGGCCTGCGAGCCACTAACTTTGACACTTATGTCTGTATATATATGATGTATGGATTATATGCCGTAGGCTTAGGTTTTAAACTGCCTAAGTTATATGTGGAGGTTTAGTACCTCGTTTCCACCTGACTTTATCTGTGTACGGAATTTTGAAGAGCGCGAGAAGTATCAAACATGTAACTTCTAGTTTCTTAGGTTAAAATAACCAACCGAGAGTAAGCGATCCTTGGGGAATACTTAATTATATTTATCCCACATGAAAAGAAAAATGAAAAAAATTGGACCAGGATTTTAAAAGTTAAGTAAATAACCTAATTTCGTTATAAAAATATACCTACGTATATTTTATTAAAAAGAATTGACATATAAATTCCATAGGATGTAATTCGCAAGTTTTTAAGCAGTAAAGGAAAGAAATTACTAAGATGTGGAAGTTGAACATAATCAAATATAAAAACCTAGGGTACATAATTAATAGATGTTTAAAGACTGCAATAAGAATTTTTCATTCACAAACCAATGCAAATTTAAAATTGGAACTTATCAGAAAAACAGGTGTCTAAAAAAATGTATGAATTCAACAATGCAATTGAAGCAATAATTAGAAATCCTGCATTAAAGTGCAGATCTCGAAGTGTTCATATAAAAGTGAATGCGAAAGATTCTACGAACATTATCAATCAATTGCAATGGTATGATGATTTTCCGAATATGGTTGGTCTAATGTGTAAGCAATATCAGAATAAGTGACGTCTCCTAATGTGTAGCACTTGTTCAATTATGTTGCCTGATCGTTATGTGGTCTACTAAGTTGATTAGCAGAGTTGAATATGAAAAATGTGGGAGAGCTCTCGTTCTGTGATTTCTCATCACTTTCAACATCAGACGTTGGTATAAACTATTTAGAATCATCAAAATTAATTGCAGACGTATGGAAAATTAAAAGAATTCATATGAAATGAAGAAATAACAATATTATACTGTGATGATATATTAATAAGAAACATTAACAAACCTTGTCTGACAACTTCTCAATCAAGGATGCATCCCAAGACATTGTTATAACTTCAAATGATGGTGTTGGAACGCAGGAAGCTTCATTCACGAATATTTTAAACAGAAACACCTTATCGACTAAATTTTCTAGCACATTTGTGTGTTTAAGTGGGTCATCAGTAAGCTGAAAATGGAAAATAAAATGAGATAGTTGTTAATTGCCTATTAATAATGAATGAAATTGGACTTTCAATAGAAAATATAATGAAGGAAAAATGAATACCTCACGGCAAAGGAGTTTTGAAGCATCAGTCATCAGAAAGTTTGACGCATCAGGATCTAAAATAATTAATCTTGACCAACCAGTGTAGTCAACAACTTCAACATTAATTTTATACCTTATTGAAAGTGTAGAAATTGGTTTGCCACATGAGTAACAATAATAGCAATTGTCATCAAGATCCAACTCCTCCATGCAGAAGTCACAAGCATAATAATACCAATCCGTTGATGTATTAACCCTAATAACAGTTGCAAGTATGAAGTGCACAGAATATTCGGATGATATATATGATTCACTTATGATATTCAATTGAATATCAGCGAAAGGTTCTTTCGAAAGTTCAGAAGAAACATGTGCCAAATGAATGTTTCGGAAATTATTTGGTTTAAGCTCCAATTGTTGAAATTCTACAGGAAGATTATCAAAACGGGTGATGTCCTCGTTAATCAGTAGACGTGTGGCTTCCATAGAAGTAGTCAGATATTTTGAACCATGAAAATCAGCTACTTTGCACCACTGAATAGCAACGATAATCCTACCTCCACTAAAATTACGGATAAAGGATCTAAAATTCTGACAATGGATGTCGCACAAAACAACTTGCAGCACATTACCATTGAAATACATATTAAAATATCTTTATATATATGTAAACAAATATATATTTGAATATTGAATTAAGAGAAATGACATAGTTAGAAAATGTACCATGCATCGTCGATTTCAATAGGTATACGATTTTTCTGGAAATTGTCACAGAACTTACGACGAATGTTGGAAATGTTGCGGACCAGACCTATCACATCTAAATTTTAAAAATCTACATTAACTATAAGACTCTTATATACTACTGAGTATTATAAATATTAAAATTTTAAAACATACCAATAAGAAGGGTGGAATCAACTACACCACATGTAATGGAATGAAGGTTAATAAAATTGAAACCAAAATATTGAATAGGAACATCATCAGATGATTTCTGTACTTTGGTCCTATATTGAAAAATGATTCTGTACTTGTGATTTGTCATACGAAATGTCTCATTGTTATGTGCAACGGCAAATAATGACATAATAATGACTTCTTCCTCGTTAAATATCCTCTTGAATCTCCTTTCGAATATGCCATTAATAGATGCACATATCTTATTGTTCTGAAATATTAGACACAAGTTATGTCAATTAATTCATCAAATAGCAAATTTTTCAATATAACAACAATTTTAAAGGAGACGTGCCTGGGAATCACACAAAATCATCTCTATGCGGTTGGATGGAGGAGAATTATTGTAGCAATTTCTGGGTACTGACCATAAACGGACTACACGTGCCTTCACACGAAGCTCTTCTCGAAAAGGTGTGATAGAACTAATAAGATTATTGCTTTCTTTACACATATTGTTTCAATAAGATAAAACGTGTTTCTGAGGAAGATTGAAAACTAAATTATAGGTTAAGCTTCAGGTTCGAATATAGTGTCCTTTATAAGAATGTCTATTCTATAGTGAAGGATGGAAATGAAGAAAAACTATAAGGATGATCAAATAGCAAACGAAATTAAAAAGGGTTAACGAAAAAAGGAGGGAATATTTGGAGGGTAAAATGACTAATTTCAAAATTAGTAATGAATTGTCGGTTTTAAAATTTAAAGCATATCAATATCTAATCTAATATCATAAAACAGTAATTGATTTTTGAGAATTATGAAAAAAACTGAATTCAAAAAGCCGAGAATTGTGAAATTTAATTTGAACTTTCCGGAATCCATATGATTAACGGAAGCAACAGTTGCAATCCCTATAGTTATGGGATATAATATCTCCAATTAGTTATTTAACTTGCAATTTACTACATTAGTATGGTAATTTAATTAATATAAGCATTGATGCTGATTTACCAAATAGTGATGTTAATGATGCTCACTAGCGATTAAATGAGATTTTGCATTTGTGCAAAAATATAAAACAAAAAAAGAACACTTAACATTTTAAAAATAAACAAAATCATCATAGACTAATCTTTAAATTTGGTTTAAAACAATTCAATTTGACATTTACTGTTTAGTTAAATAGATAATTTCTATAGGTTTTATTGTCAATAAACCTCATTTTTTGTGATACGATATATTAATTTTCAAATAACTTAAATGATTAATATAATGTCTTAAATAATAATCTAAATTGCTCTTTAATAAATTAATAAGGTTATTTAATTAATATAAGCATTGAAAAAAATTAACAAAATAGTGATATTAATGATCCTGACTGGCAATTAAATAAGATTATGCATCTGTGCAAAAATATAAAACAAAAACAAAACCCTTAGCATTTAAAAAAAACAGAATAGACTAATCTTTAAATCTTCTTTAAAATAATTCAATTTAACATTTAATGTTTATATGATTAATTAACTTGTATATGTTTTATTGTCAATAATCCTTATTTACATTCATGCGATATATAAATCATTAAATGACTAAAATGATTGATAATTGATCTTAGAAGGATCAAAATGAGTCATTTTCTCTTGTAATTAAAATTTTAAGAAACACAATTTAAAGAATTTAAAATTAGGAAATGTTTTTATCAAATATCATAAAGGTTTATACGATTTTTAAAATAAACAATAGCATGTTGAAGATACAGTTATTCCTTTGACCTCACAAGATGAGTGATGTTTATCAAAAAATATAGATATATATGAATACATATAAAACATATATTGCATGAATAATAATAAGAGAAGCCGCGACATGGCTAAAATCATGTAGAGATTACTGTAGCATTATCCATTGAGATGGAACAAAAGGAATCCGTTAAAAAAAACGGAGACAAGTTTATAGCGTGTCCAAAATACTATGTGTGCAAAATACGATAAGATGAAAATAAAAGACCATAGACAAAAAAGTTATTGTACTACATAATCCTAGAAGAAGGGTTCCATGAGAATGTGCTCTTGAAAACACACTTATGTGGCTTGGGGACAACAATCTTCACCATGTCACATAGTTCACCTCCTGGAAAGCTGAAAGACCTCCTTGTAACAAATGCCCTTGTTCAAATCAACCTGAAAATGATTGACACAATGAAAGAAAAATTTATCATTCCTATAAGTAAGGAAATTCAGGAAAGTTGGAACATCTTTAACGCCTTTGACCGTACGGAATATTGCTGTCCCATGAGATGAGTTGCGCTTCACAAAGAGATTATAATGCCTAGTAATCTCCAAACTGCCAGAAGTCCAAGTAATGATACCCACAAGTCCATCTACTTCACAGAAGTAAAACTGATCACCAATCATGTTGATGGAAACATCATAACTGACCCATGTCCTTTCTGCAATATTGAATGCAATAAGTAATTTCATACAGTTGGAGGTGTCAGCAGTCTCCGTTGCAGAAACCCAGTACAGAATACTGTTGATGTTAATATATCTATCATATATTTTGGAGACATCTATAAAGGTTGTTGAATAGGTGACCACGTGTGATGAAAGGTATCGTAAAGCAAAAGAGACGAAGGAATGCCATGAAGCTCATCCTTCCACATTCTGACTACGGACTCATGACCAGTAGAAGAGTTGGCACCAAATGCTGATAAAACTTTACCTGAAAAAGTGGTTTAAATAAACAGACAACAAACAACATAATATTGTTATATACAAAACTTGGAATGTAAAACCTAAATAATAATTAAATTACCATCATCTGATGCAGGTTGAATAGATGTGTAATATCCGAGATATTAATTTTTATTATTATGATCATTTTTATTAATTTATTTTTCTTTGGGAAAGAAAAATAAATTAAATTAAAAAATGTTGAAATAGAATAAGGGAAAGAAATGCAATTTTAAAACTTTCCTTTTAGGACTTAAAAGAAAGTGGGATTAAAAAGAAAGGAAGGAATTACGATTTAAATAATATGTTAGTTTTATATTAATTTTTTTTGGTTAGAACCGTGCATTCCTTCCAATTCATTTAAACAAATAAATAAAAAAGAAAGAAAGAAAGAAGCAAATAGAGGCTGAACCGTGAATCCCCTTTTCAATTAAATTAAAGCAAAAAAAAATATCTAATATGTTAAAATGGGGGTCAAAAACGTGACCCCCATTCCACTAAAAGAAAATGCACACACACAAAAAATAGAAGCAGGAGCACCGCACGCACGCGAGGAGCTCCGAGAAAGAGAGAGGAGAAGCACGCACAGTGGGAAACGGCTGAAAGCACGTAGGAGAACGTGTTCCGCCGCCGGTGAGGGCCATCGGAGTTTATCTTTCATCACCACTAAGCTCCCCATCCGATTGAATCAAGGTTTGAAAGCCCCAATCTTTCAAAACCCCAATTTCTCAAATTTTGGGAATTTTAGGAATTCTTCAAATTCTTCCAATCGGGGCATTCCGGGGTTAGATATGAGCTTAGTGGGTGTTATTGAAAGCTTAGTGAGGTTCAGAATCGGAGTGAAACTGTAGGAATTGACCGGTTATGGAAATTAGGAAAATTGGGTTAGGAAATTGCTCTAAAATTCGAAATTGATAGTTTGATGCATGATTAGGCTTGCATTGGAGTAGTATAAGTGTTGTAGTTGCTGGAAATATACAAGGGAATAAAGCCCGAGTATTTGCCCTCTCAACTGGAACCCAAGCCGGTGAAAAAGAGGCGAAATACTAAGCTACCGTACAGTCAGGAGCTGTGCTGTGGGTTGGACACCTCGGTCTAGTCCGTGGTGGACACCTAGGACCCGATAAATTGGTCCCAAGACTCTAGTTATACCCAATTATATTTTTATATATAATTAAAGAGGTAGTATTTAAGCTTATACCCGACGAATAAGGAGGACAGAGGAATGGGTAAGCTAAGGCCTCCTTTGAGCCGCAAAATTATTCTATTATTAGTTAGAAGTCCTTATGAACACGTGAAGTGAAATTTAGACAAATGGGAGTCTCTAACCTAAGCATTTAGAGCCTTTAAGTCGCTCAAATGTGTGAAAGCCAATATAAGACGACGTAACGAACTAAATAGTTAGTTCTTGGAATTATCTAGAGGGTGCATGAGCATTAGCATGGCACGTGCATGTTAGATGCTTAGTTATACGTTTCTAAAGTTCTTAAATATATGTGTATAGGGCACCACAGGGTAATTGGAGCTCCAGGCACTTCGAGGACTGATCAGGAGGGCCAACGAAGTGAGGGGCTCTCCCATCCCTGCTTCACAGGGTTGGATGACAACGTGCAAATGTGGTTTGCTTTATTTTGTGCAATTGTTATTTGAACTATATTTATATGAATGAATTTGTGTTACACGTGTTTGATTTGCAAATAAGCCGTCAACGTGCAACAGTATATGTGCTTATATGATTTACTCAAGTGTATTATGTGCTAGTGTGGCTCAAAGAGCCTTATGTGTTACCGTGGGTAGGATTGTGTCGTGATTTCATATGTGAGAGTTGAGTAACTTTAGAAACCCATTTAAATTGATCATCGTTGTAAAGGTTTTCACCGTATGGTACATTGAGGAAAATGAACCTAGGTTGTTAATTGTGAGCGAGAGAGTTGCATAATTGAAAAGGGGAAAAACTAGGCCTAGCTAATAAACACGTGTAATATTCAGGTAGTTACTAATAGGGCGTCTTTCAAGGTTAAATTGTTAGTTCAACTTGTTAGGTTAGTTTGGGTAGATCGAGTTGATTATCCTGGTCGGACAGACATGATTTTGTTAATAGTAAGTATGCCACGTAGTGGCCTTTACCTTGGTTAACCGAGGTCAAACAAGTTGCCGGCTATTAATCTAACCGTGCCTTGGAGTCAAAAAGTTCCTAGTGTGAACAACTAGGTTCGAATATAAGATTGCCTTTGGGCCAGTATTTCTCTTAGCGTAATGAAGGAGACAAAAAGTAAGTGTCTACGTGCACATGTATGTGTTAACTATGAAACCAAATAATGTATGTTGAGATTGATTTACATGCGGATTAATAAATATGTTAGGAGCATGAATTAGGATTTTACTTGTGAGTACGATACATTGATTGCCTGGTCATGTTAAAGGCCACAATATAAATCTGTTTCATGCGTATGTGGTTGTGGTTGCTGCCTTCCCCCAGCTGTAGTGGTACCTGCTGCTACACCAGGGATGGGGGAGCTTCTCACTGAGTCTGTTCGACTCACTCCTCTTATTTAAACGTTTCAGATACAGGAGGTTCAGGAGTCGGGCACGCGTCCACTTCTTCTCAAGGAGGCGGACAGATTTGAAGACCGCACGCTTAGTCCGCGTCGGTAGTATTTTGGTTATGTACATATGTCGTGATGTGTATATATATAAATCCTTTTTGGGCGTAGCGTTTGTACGGTTACATCTGTTGTGTATATATATACATCATACTTAGATTCTAACATTGTCGGCTTCATACAAGTTAAAGTTAGGTTTGGGTGTTGGGAATATAGGCTATGATATAGCATATATCATGCATTATATATATATATGACTTCCGCATGCGCTAGGATAGCTCACACGCCTTGAGGGGTGTGATCAATATTTAAATTATATATATATATATATGTGTGACCGAATACCTGATTGTATGAAAATATGGCTTCCGCATGTGAATAGGATAGATCACACGCATTGAGGCGTGTGATCAATATGTAATCTATATGCAAGTGTGTGATTGAATATATGTATGACTGTACATAGGATTTCTGCATGTGAATAGGATAGATCACCCGCCCTGAATCGCGTGATCAATATGTATACTATATGTATGTGTGAGTGATTATGTGTATATGTATAGACTGAAGCGGTGTTGAGCGAACCGAAGATTGCACGCTACTTAGGTCGCCGGATATGGATGGCCATAAATACTATATATTGTTTGTATTGGAAATGGATAGTTATAAACATGTGAAAATGATTAGAGGCTTCCGGGATAGGAGAAATCCTACTTCCCGTGCCGGTCAAGGATGTCCGATAGGGGGTCGTGACAAACTTGGTATCAGAGCCAGGTTATCTTTAAACTGTATGAAGCCATAGGTATGACCGGCTGTTGGTTTACGCCTCGTTGTGAACCCGGGCACAACGTGGGAGTAAAAAGGCACTTGTGGAAGTACCCAGGAAATTGAGTCAGTCTTTCTTTCTACCCTCTTTGATATGAAATATCATTGATATACGTGTACTCATTAGTTGTGGTCCTTGTGGAGTATAGGGATGCCACCGATCACGAGACAGGCTAGGGGTGGAGGGAGAACTCCTGCCGAAATTGATGAAGAATCTGTTTGGGAGGAGGGAATGCCCACCCGAGGTCAAGGTAGAGGCCGTACCCGAGGCCGAGGTAGAGGTCGTGCTCGTGGTCATGGTAGAGCACAAGTAAGAGAAGAAGAGAGGAGGCAGTCACTGGAACCTCAAGCAGAGACAGGTGCACCCTCTGTGGCAGAAATGCTCACTGTAAGGTTTGAAGAATTACAAACAGAAATCACGAGGCAAATACAGAGAGAAGTACGCCGGTTAGTAGTCGGTGAGGAAGATGAAGAGAGAGTTCCTAGCAATCAAGAGATGAAGGTTGTTGAGGAAGAGGACAGAGAATGGCAACAACCACAGGAAGTGCCTCATGAGCCGCGGGTAGCACCCAGAGAGCTGCCAATTTCAAAATTTCTGAAGCTTCATCCATCCACTTTCTGCGGAACTAGTGAGAGAGAGGATCCGCAGTACTTTGTGAGAGATGTGGTCAAAATTGAGCACATGCTGAGGTGCTCAGGGCATGAGTTAGTGTAATTAGCTTCATTCCAACTGAGGGGAGCTGCTAGAGTATGGATAGAGTCCGTACAGACCAGGTATTCAAGAAGGGTGGCACCGATGACCTGGGAAGATTTTCATAGGGAATTCCTGGGTCGGTTTCTATCTGAAGGCACCAAAGATGCAAAGCGTCAACAATTCGAGGAGTTGTGGATGACGCCTAACATGACCGTGATGGAGTATGAGTTACTTTCTATAGAACTAGCTCAATTCTCACCTAAGTTGGTTCCTAATGACGAGGCAAGAATTAAGAGGTTAATACACCGTCTCCCGGAGCTGTTGTTTACTGCTTTGTTACCCCATAGAAGACAATTTGAGACTTTAGCTCAAGTAGCAGACTGTGCCAGAATGATTGAAACCAGGAAGAGGTACGGGACTTCTATTGATCCCAAAATCAAGTTAATTACAGGCAGTGATAACCAAGGAGGTGGAAGTAAGAAGAGGAAGACAACAGGTGGAGGACCAGGATACTCAGGGTCCACAAGAGGACAATCCTCAACTACCACCCATGAAGCAGGTACAAGAGGTAATATTCAAGGCGGATAGAGAGTGCAAGGGCGTGGAAATGCCGCTAAAACAAGGCCCCAGTGTGCGACTTGCGGCAGATTTCATTTTGGAATATGTCGGAGACTGACAGGTGGGTGCTATAACTGCGGCCAGATGGGCCATATGGCTAGAGAGTATCCAAAGAGAAAAGAGGGTAGAAGTCTGAGAAGTAATCCGACGCTGAGGGGTACACCTATTGCAGCCCCACCAGTAAGAACCGTACCACCACAGACAGCAAGTACAGGTGTACCTAGAGGTCGTGGTGCGGGATCTAGTGGAAGAGGGCCAGGGGCAGTAGCTGGAGCATAAGCTTGGGTATTTGCACTTTCTCAGTAAGACGCTCATGCATCAAATGCAGTTGTGACAGGAACCCTTATTGTTTGCTCTCTTGAAGCACGGGTTCTGTTTGATTCCGGCTCCACTCATTCCTATGTGTCGCATGCATTTGCTTCTAAATTCAACAAGAGTCCGTCAAGAATGAAAGAGACAGTATTGGTCTCTACTACAGTGGGAGAATCGGTACAAGTGGAGTATGTGCACAAGTCTGGCATTGTGGAGGTCGATAGTCATGAAACTGTGGTAGACCTTCGGTTGTTGTGTATGGTTGATCTTGATGTAATCCTCGGAATGGATTGGTTGTCATCTTTCCAATCGGTTGTGGATTGCAGGGCTAAATGTTTGAAGTTCAATATGCCAAACGAGGAACCTTTTGAGATACGGGGTGACAGAGCTGCACCGTATCCAAGCTTTATTTCGGCTTTGAAGGCATCCAAGTTACTTGCAAAGCGATGTAAGGGGTATTTGGCCTTGGTCAAGGATACCACGAAAGTAGTACTTTCACCGACTCAAGTACCTGTAGTGCGAGAGTTCTTGGATGTGTTTCCAAAAGAATTGCCGGGGTTGCCGCCTGATCGTGAGATTGAATTTGAAATTGAGTTGCAACCTGGCTTACAGCCTATCTCCACACCACCTTACAGGATGGCTCCGAAAGAGTTGAAGGAGTTACAGACACAATTGCAAGAATGGCTTGACAAGGGTTTTATAAGATCCAGCTTCTCTCCTTGGGGTGCACCAGTCCTTTTTGTGAAGAAGAAGGACGGATCTTTGCGGTTGTGTATCGATTACCAAAAGTTAAACAAGGTAACGATCTGCAATCAATACCCACTGCCGAGGATAGATTACCTATTTGATCAGTTGCAGGGCGCAAAGCGGTTTTCCAAGATTGATTTGCGATCTGGGTATCATCAACTAAAGATTCGAGAATCAGACATACCTAAGACCGCATTCCGGACCCGATATGGACATTACGAGTTCTTGGTGATGTCTTTCGGATTAACTAATGCTCCTGCAACGTTCATGGACATGATGAACAGGGTCTTCAAACCTTTTTTGGACCGATTTGTCATTGTCTTCATTGATGACATCTTGGTTTATTCTAAGAATTCTGAAGAACATGCAGAACACTTAAGATTAGCCCTGCTGAAGTTGAGAGAGGAGAAATTGTATGCCAAGTTCTCCAAGTGTGAATTCTGGCTTGACAAGGTTGCCTTTTTGGGTCATGTGGTATCATCAGAGGGAATCCACGTTGATCCAAGTAAGGTAGAAGCGGTGAAGAATTGGTCCCACCCTACCTCAGTTACTGAAATTCACAGTTTCTTGGGCTTGGCTGGATATTATAGAAGATTTGTGCAGGACTTCTCTAAGGTTGCTGCGCCCATGACTAAGTTGACTTACAAGGGGGTGAAGTTCAAATGGGATGATAAATGTGAGCAGAGTTTTCAGAAGCTGAAAGACAGTCTCACTACCGCTCTGGTGTTGGCATTACCTGAAGGCACAGGAGGGTATGTGGTGTACTGTGTTTCCTCGATGATCGGGTTAGGGTTTGTATTGATGCAGCACGACAAGGTGATTGCGTATGCATCGCGACAACTGAAGAAACATGAGAAGAATTACCTGACTCACGACCTTGAGATGGCTACTGTAGTGTTCGCTTTAAAAATATGGAGACATTACCTGTACGGTGAGACGTGTGAAATTTATACAGACCACAAAAGCCTCAAATAGATTTTCGAGCAGAAAGACTTGAACTTGAGACAACGTCGATGGTTAGAGTTGTTGAAAGACTATGACTGCACGATTTTGTATCATCCAGGAAAGGCTAATGTGGTACTCGATGCTCTGAGTCGGAAATCCATGGGCAGTCTTGCTCATATAAGTAAAGAAAGAAGACCGTTGATCAGAGAGTTACACGAGCTAGAACAAACGGGGAATCGGTTTGAGATTGGGAGTTCCAACTCTCTTTTAGCTCATTTGCAAGCTAAGTCCTCTCTGGTAGAAGAGGTGAAGGCTAGACAAGATGAAGATACCGACCTCAAGCAAATCAGGAACACGGTATCTAAAGAGAAGAGGGACGACGTCCGATTCTCTATTGATGATTTCGGAGTACTTCGGTTGGAGGGATGGTTGTGTGTCCCTATGATTGATAACTTGAAGGAAAGAATCCTTGAAGAAGCACACCGGACACCTTATGCAATCCATCTGGGAGCTAATAAAATGTATCATAACCTGAAACAGTTGTATTGGTGGAATGGCATGAAAAGGGATGTTGCAAACTATGTAGCCAAGTGTTTAGTGTGTCAGCAAGTCAAGGCTGAACACCAGAAGGCCGCTGAAACATTACAACAGATAGAAATACCTCAGTGGAAATGGGAGAGGATAACGATGGATTTTGTAACAGGATTGCCAAGATCACAACTTGGATTCGATTCGGTTTCGGTGATAGTGGATCGCATGACTATGTCCGTGCACTTTCTGCCAGTTAAGACCACTTACGGTGTGAGTCAATATGCGCAGATTTATCTACCAGAAATCGTTAGATTGCACGGTGTGCCAGTGTCCATAATATATGATAGAGGGCCTCAGTTCACTTCCAGGTTTTGGAAGTCATTGCAGGAAGTGTTGGGAACGAGAGTTGATTTGAGTACTGCGTTTCACCCACAGACTGACCGGCCTTCAGAAAGAACCATTCAGATTCTTGAAGACATGCTTTGGGCGTGTATTATGGATTTCAGCGGAAGTTGGGAAAGGTATACCTTTGGCTGAGTTTGCATACAATAACAGTTATCAAGCGAGTATCCAGATGGCTCCATTCGAGGCTCTGTACGGTTTAGGGTTTAGGGTTTAGGGTGTCAGCAAGTCAAGGCTGAACACCAGAAGGCCGCCGAAACATTACAACAGATAGAAATACCTCAGTGGAAATGGGAGAGGATAACGATGGATTTTGTAACAAGATTGCCAAGATCACAACTTGGATTCGATTCGGTTTCGGTGATAGTGGATCGCATGACTATGTCCGTGCACTTTCTGCCAGTAAAGACCACTTACGGAGTGAGTCAATATGCGCAGATTTATCTACCAGAAATCGTTAGATTGCACGGTGTGCTAGTGTCCATAATATATGATAGAGGGCCTCAGTTCACTTCCAGGTTTTGGAAGTCATTGCAGGAAGTGTTGGGAACGAGAGTTGATTTGAGTACTGCGTTTCACCCACAGACTGACCGGCATTCAGAAAGAACCATTCAGATTCTTGAAGACATGCTTTGGGCGTGTATTATGGATTTCAGCGGAAGTTGGGAAAGGTAATTTGGCTGAGTTTGCATACAATAACAGTTATCAAGCGAGTATCCAGATGGCTCCATTCGAGGCTCTGTATGGTCGAAGGTGCAGGTCCCCGATTGGGTGGTTTAAGGTCGGAGAAGCTAGTCTAATCGGCCCAGAATTGTTACAAGATGCCATACAGAAGGTGAAGTGCATAAGGGAAAGATTGTTAACGGCTCAGAGGAGACTGAAGTCGTATCTAGACAATTGAAGGAGAGAACTTGAGTTTGCCATTCGTGAACAGGTGTTCTTGAGGATATCACTGATGAGAGGTGTAATGCGGTTCGGTAGGAAAGGGAAGCTAAGTCCTCGGTATATCGAACCGTTTGAAATCCTAGAACGAGTCGGGAATGTGGCATATCGGTCGGAATTGCCTATGGAATTGGAGGGAGTACACCCTGTCTTTCATGTGTCGATGCTTCGGAAATATCTTCCAGACCCTTCGCACGTGATTCAAGCGCAAGACATGCAACTAACCAAAAATTTGTCATATGAAGAGGAGCCAGTGGAAATCTTAGATTGGTAGTTGAAGAAACTCAGAACGAAAGAGATTCCATTGGTTAAGGTTCTGTGGAGAAATCACTCGACCGAAGAAGCTACATGGGAGGTTGCGGGTGTAATGCGCAGGACGTATCCTCATTTCTTTCAAGACTAAGGTTAGTAGTTTGTTTGGAATTTAGGGACCGAATTTCTTAAGGGGGGAAGATTGTAATATCCGAGATATTAATTTTTATTATTATTATTATCATTTTTATTAATTTATTTTTCTCTGGGAAAGAAAAATAAATTAAATTAAAAAAAGTTGAAATAAAATGAAGAAGGGAAAGAAATGGAATTTTAAAATTTTCGTTTTAGGACTTAAAAGAAAGTGGGATTAAAAAGAAAGGAAGGAATTAGGATTTAAATAATATGTTAGTTTTATATTAATTTTCTTTTTTCTTTTTGGTTAAAACCGTGCATTCCTTCCAATTCATTTAAACAAACAAATTAAAAAAAAGAAAGAAAGAAAGAAGCAAACAGAGGCTGAACCGTGAATCCCCTTTTCAATTAAATTAAAACAGAAAATATATATATATATATATAATATGTTAAAATGGGGGTCAAAACCGTGACCCCCATTCCACTAAAACAAAACGCACACACACAAAAAATAGAAGCAGGAGCAGCGCACGCACGCGAGGAGCTCCGAGAAAGAGAGAGGAGAAGCACGCACGGTGGGAAACAGTGGGAATCACGACAGAGAACGTGTTCTGCCGCCGGTGAGGGCCACTGGAGTACATCATTCATCACCACTAAGCTCCCCATGCGATTGAATTAAGGTATGGAAGCCCCAATCTTTCAAAACCCCAATTTCTCCAATTTTGGGTATTTTAGGAATTCTTCGAATTCTTCCAATCGGGGCATTCCGAGCTTAAATATGAGCTTAGTGGGTGTTATTGAAAGCTTAGTGAGGTTCAGAATCGGAGCGAAACTGTAGGAATTGACCGGGTATGGAAATTAGGAAAATTGGGTTAGGAAATTGCTCTAAAATTCGAAATTGATAGTTTGATGCATGATTAGCCTTGGATTGGAGTAGTATAAGTGTTGTAGTTGCTGGAAATATACAAGGGAATAAAGCCCGAGTATTTGCCGTCTCAACTGGAACCCAATCCGGTGAAAAAGAGGCGAAATACTAAGCTACCGTACAGTAAGGAGCTGTGCTGTGGGTTAGACACCTCGGTCTAGTCCGTGGTGGACACCTAAGACCCGCTAAATTGGTTCCAAGGCTTTAATTATAACCAATTATATTTGTATATATAATTAAAGAGGTAGTATTTAAGCTTCTACCCGACAAATAAGGGAGACGGAGGAATGGGTAAGCTAAGGCCTCCTTTGAGCCGTGGAATTATTCTATTATTAATTAGAAGTCCTTATGAACACGTGAAGTGAAATTTAGACAAATGGGAGTCTCTAACCTAAGCATTTAGAGGCTTTAAGTGGCTCGAATGTGTGAAAGCCGATATAAGACGACGTAACGAACTAAATAGTTAGTTCTTGGAGTTATCTAGAGGGTGCATGAGCATTAGCATGGCACGACCACGTTAGATGCTTAGTTACACGTTTCTAAAGTTCTTAAATATATGTGTATAGGGCACCTCAGGGTAATTGGAGCTCCAGGCACTCCAAGGACTGATCAGGAGGGCCAACGAAGTGAGGGGCTCTCCCATCCCTGCCCCACAGGGTTGGATGACAACGTGCAAATGTGGTTTGCTCTATTTTGTGCAATTGTTATATGAACTATATTTATATGAATGAATTTTTGTTACACGTGTGTGATTTGCAATTAAGCAGTAAACGTGCAACAGTATATGTGCTTATATGATTAGTCTCAAGTGTATTATGTGCTAGTGCGGCTCAAAGAGCTTATGTGTTTCCGTGGGTAGGATTGTGTCGTGATTTCATATGTGAGAGTTCAGTAACCTTAGAAACCCATTTAAATTGATCATCGTTGTAAAGGTTTTGACCGTATGGTACATTGAGGAAAATGAACCTAGGTTGTTAATTGTGAGCGAGAGGGTTGCATAATTGAAAAGGGGGCAAACTAGGCCTAACTAATAAACACGTGTAATATTCTGTTAGTTACTAATAGGGCGTCTTTCAAGGTTAAATTGTTAGTTGAACTTGTTAGGTCAGTTCGGGTAGATCGAGTCTATTATCCTGGTCGGACAGACAGGATTTTGTTAACAGTAAGTATGCCACGTATTGGCCATTACCTTGGTTTAACCAAGGTCAGACAAGTTGCCGGCTATTACTCTAAGCGTGCCTTGGAGTCAGAAAGTTACTAGTGTGATCAACTAGGTTCGAACATAAGATTGCCTTCAGGCCAGTATTTCTCTTAGCGTAATGCGGGAGACAGAAAGTGAGTGCCTACGTGCACAAGTATCTGTTAACTATGAAACCAAATGATGTATGTTGAGATTGATTTACATGCGGATTAATAAATATGTTAGGAGCATGAATTAGGATTTTACTTGTGAATATGATACATTGATTGCATGATCATGTTAAAGGCCACAATATAAATCCGTTTCATGCGTATGTGGCTGTGATTGCTCCCTTCCCCTAGCTGTAGTGGTACCCGCTGCTACGCCAGGGATGGGGGAGCTTCCACTAAGTCTGTTCGACTCACTCCTCTTATTTAAACGTTTCACATACAAGAGGTTTAGGAGTCGGGCACGCGTCCACTTCTTCTCATGGAGGCGGACAGATCTGAAGACCGCACGCTTAGTCTGCGTGGGTAGTATTTTGGTTATGTACATATGTCGTGATGTATATATATATAAATTCTTTTTGGGCGTAGCGTTTGTACAGTTACATCTACTGTGTATATATATACATCATACTTAAATTCTAGCATTGTCAGCTTCATACAGGTTAAAGTTAGATATGGGTGTTGGGAAACGATCAGCAACATCTGTAGGCAGTGGTGGAAGAGGGGTTAATGTTTCTTTTGAATCAAATTCACAGACAACTGAATTATCATATGAAAACTGAATTCCGATGGTACAATTGTCATGATCGCACTATTAATTAAAAATGTAACAATCAAAGACAAAAAACGATTGACATAATAAATTGAACCAATAAAACGTCATCTACAAATCTAACTAACTAATGATGGTCCAATTTAAATAATGCAATTGTCACCTAGAAATACAGCAGTCAGTAAAATAAACTGAAAGACCTAATAGATGATAGAAGGAAATATTAATAACTGAATATTAATCAAATTGAGAATTTACGAATAAAAAGGAAGAGAAGACACTGAAATAGACCAACTAAGAAGCTCATACAGCTGGAATCTTTGTCAAGATTGATATATTGAGCCAATTTAACATAGGAATACAAATCTAACTACCTAATGATGGTCCAATTTAAATAATGCAATTGTCACCTCGAAATAAAGCAATCAGAAAAATAAACTGTAAGACCTATCAGATTGAAAAAAAAACATATGATCGAAGGAAATAGTAATAACTGAATATTAATAAATTTGGGAATTTACGAATAGACTGGAAGAGAAGACACTAAAATATACCAAATAAGAAGCTCAAATAGCTGGAACCTAATAGATTACAGTAAGTTAAAAGTCAAATTAAGATATGACAAAGACATTTTACCTAAAAAAATGGAAGAGAAAAGGACGAATTATAAGACCAAGCAATTTAAAAGTTGACCACTAAAAGATTACCTTGAGGTTAACGACGAAGAAAATAAGAGTAGAAGGAAAGTAGTTGAAGTTTCTTAAAAAGTATTGTTGTTAATCTGAGATCAAAAAACATTAAACAATTAGAAATAGATCACTAAGAATGTAAATCAGTGGGCCATCAAAGATAAAACGAAAGGATTCTCGATCAAGTAATTTGAAAGTGAAAACTAAACTAAATAGGAAGTAAATACATACCTGGAAGGATAGAAGATGATACGAAAGTTTTTCACTAAGAAGAAATGGCAACGGTAACCCTAAACCTGAAAGACGGACGAAAGTTACGTTCAGAGGGTATTATGTAGAAAGCTAGATGGGCTTAGTGGGCTATTTTTGGGTTGAGCATGTCCTTACTCTGAAAGAAAGATATAATGGACCATCAAGGGCTATTTCATCATAACAAATTTTACAAAAAAAAAAACATTCTACTAACGTCAAGCTTCTTTATATTATTTGGATTTGAAGAATCAGAACAATCCATTGCGTAAATATGGGAGATATATTAATAAGAAGATGGAAATAATAATGATATAACAAACCTATATTCAAAGAAACCTATATCTAAACATTCAAAACTATATGGTCAACAATATATCCCTTTGTTTACGTTGAGAATGTTTAAAATGTAATTATTTCATCAATATTAATTTTGCTAGGTAAGATTCGCCAACAATTATCGATTTTTTTTGGAGAATAAATTGATTTGATTCATTTAGATAAAATGTAATTATTTGATTAATATTAAATCGGTTAGGTAAGATTCGATAAAAAATTTGGATTTTTTATAGGAGGATAAATTGATGTGGATCATTTAGAAACGAACATTTTACATTATGCTTTATGAATAGTCTGCAGTCAACATTAAATGGAACATGGTCAACTTTAAAAACCAACATCCGAATATTAACAACATCTATAAATTAGTTGTTGCAATCATTTGGTGAGTACAATACCTTAAAAAAAATATGCTCTGCTCATGGTGTTTTCGTTCTACTATTCTGTAAGTATTTGTCATGTCAATGTTATTCAAGATTTGGAGGTTGAAGATCTTGAACTTCTACAAACCTCATTAGGACTAATGGTATATAAGAATATTTGGAAAACTCCAATTTCATACTACATATTTTCAAAGTGATGCTAGAATTAGGAATTACGTCTCTAGTAGAAAAACTTGGTCTGTTAGATTTCGTTTTATATTGAAGATATTTTCAGAATTGAATAAGTTATGAAAAAGAGAGATATGTAAAGTTGAACACAACTCAAAATGTACGAAGTAGCAGCAATCTTCTGATTATTAAGGTGATAACATAAAGAATTAATTCCAAGAACGATTATTCAGAAACTCAAAAACAAAAAACAAAAACTATTAATCAAATCTCATCAATTTTGTCCTTAACAAAGAAATTACAGCTTCTCCAGTTTTACTTTCTTAAGAACATCCAAGCTAACAGTGTTGACTTCATTAAAGTCATAGGCTCTTCTCTTAGTATTGGACTCTTCAGATGAATTCCCCATGTTACTGCTAGTGGTGTAAAGATCCTCAGGTGTAACTTCTTCAGAAAATGACAAAGAACGGCCTTCCACAGCATAGTTTAGGTTCGCTGATTCGTTGTCAAAATTAATCTTCACAGCTTCTTGATTAGGAGTCAAATTCTAAGAAGAAAGGTCAACACCACTCTGTGGATTAGAGAGGAAGAAAGTAATTATATTAGCAGTAAAACAATTGTCATGGTTAATCTATATTACAAACACACAGAATACATACGACATCTTGGGAGTAACTGTAACCAATATTCGTATCACCATTTTGGTCACTTGCAACCAATTGGAAGATAAAATTCAATCTTAATATAATGCAACAAATAAATGACAAGAAAGAACAGATGAAGAATGACATCTAGAGGCGACTCAGCTGATAGCTTCTTAATAAGGTCTTGATCCCAAGACATTGCCTGTATATTTAACAAAGGAGTAGGACTCCAAGTTGCCAATTTCACCCCCACCTTGAACACAAAACGTATACCAGGAAACTTGTCAAACTCAGCTAAGGACTGCATAGAATCATCATCAACCTAACAGAGGAATATAAACGTGTTAGTCGATTCAATAGTGAAAGGTATAAAAAACATTTGTCAAGAAACATTGGACAACTTAGTCGAGTGCTACAAAATACTTTTTCTGCTTTGTTCTTCATAAATTCTGCAGATACTCCCAAAAAATTTGCTGCATCACGATCAAATAAAGTAAAATTAGCAGGAGCAGTGTCATCAATTATGACCAACTCAAGCCTAAACCTCGGGATGGCAGTGGACATCAAGGCTGAACAGTGATTACAGTAGAAGCTTTCACCATCTTCCTCAACTTTCCTTTTACATTTTGTGCAAGCATTATAAAACCAAGCTTTCCCTGTGTTAACCTTGAGAACAGAACCAATAATACAATGAATAGACTCATCTGCAGAGAGGAGAAGCTCACTAAAGCATGAGAGGGATACTGCATTAAAAGCATCAGCATAACATGAAAACAGATTTGACAGATGACGAAGAACTTCCTATCAAAGGACTTTTTAGATTGGTTCCAGAAACTTGATCATGGAATCCCATGAATTCTTCAAGATCTTCGTTGATCAGTACACGCGTTGCATGCATGGAATTGGAAAGACTACGCTGGCCATTGAATACTTTGATCTTGCAGTATTGCAAAGCAATAACAATAGGACCTTCTTTATGCTTGTTCATGAACTTTCCAATCTGATCACAGTAATGTCCCCAAAGCGTAGCACTCACCCTGGACCTTCTGATATATTTAAAAAAATAGATCATGATAATTAATAAAAAAAACTTACGTTCTATCTTCTATCTCAATCGTAACTCTTTTGGAGGAGACGTCATCTTTAGAAGACTGGATTACATCTCCTATGTTAGTGAGCAAACCAATGACATATGAAGAAAGAGTCAGGAACGGATATATAAAAAAACATTGCATATATTACAGAGGTTGATGATATACACAGAGCAGAGAAAATACTAACCAACCAGAGTTTTCTCGTCTGCATTGCCAAAGGTTATAGATTCTGCTGTCACCCAGTCAAAGCCATATTTATGAATCTTAGGGTCATCAATAGTAGGCATTACGCGTATACCAAATTGGAAGTTGATCTTAAAAGCATGAGTGGTAATACAGAAATGGCCTCCACTACCACCAACTCCAAAACGTGATATAAAATAAACTCCACCTTCAACCAAAGAACCTTTGAATTTATTCAGGTACATACTGTGTACACTTGCACCAATAGTGCAATTCTAGATTCAAATTTAGAAATCAGTAACACACAATGAATACATATATATACAAGTGATCAACGGTTGGATTGACATAAAAATCAATTAGCAGGCATATTTTTAACATCAGACAATGCAATAAAATACAATACCTCAGAGTCACATAAAACCATTTGAATTGCAACAACACCTGGATTAGGTTTGCTCATATTGGAGGAGTAGGGCAGAACACACCACAAACGAACAACTCACACTTTGACAGTTGTGTCTCGGTGCTGCATCGGATTCATGGAAGTAAGAAGTTGATTCCTCGACGCCATGGAATTGTATAACAGGGCTTCGAATGAATGTGCGAAGAGTAGGCGTGGAAGATGAATATGAGGGAGTCTAATATATATTCCATTGATGGGAACCGATGTATTTGAATTCAAGATATGATTCTTGATTGTGGAGATTCGAATTTGAAATATAATTGATACATAAGGATTGACTATGATTTTTGATAATCAAGGGATTGTACAGCTAAGGTTCCAATCGCAATCTGTTACAGAATTAATTTCCCACGGGAGTGTCCACGTTTTCGGCCACATGGCGCCGAGTCAGATGCTAGATGGAGTGATTTCGGGAGCCGCAGAAGCTGATGTGGAGCAAGGGGATGGAGTGCCTCTTCTTTTTATATATATAATAGATTCCTTTATTTATAATTGTATCTCTATTTTTTTTTAGCATGTCTCTATATTTTTTTTAATCCAGTAATTGACCAAGAAAATAATAATAATAATAATAATAATAATAATAATAATAATAATAATAATAATAATAATAATAAAGATGGTAATAAATTAGTTTTAGTTTAAAAATACGTTAGTGTGATCAATTATATATATAGACATGTAAAATGATGACTTTATTATTTATAGAATAAATAATAAATTAAATCTTACCAATCAAATAACAATGTTGAATTTACTATTTGTCACGACCCCAAACTGGGAGTACGTGACCGGCACGGGAATAGACTTTTACCTCTAAACCCATAAGCCTTACCCTGTAAAACATAGATATAACTACCCTACTATACAATCAATATATATATCATACTAGTGGACACACCTCACTGGTGGCCTAATTAACCTGGAATCCACGATTCGCTCAATACCGCTTCAGCCCAGTATATAGATATATCTCACCACACATAGTATATATCTATATCATATTGACCACACGTCTCAATACGTACGATCTATCCTATTCACATGCAGCAATCACACGTAATATATATATATATATGCATATCATATTGACCGTACGTCTCAATACGTATGATCTATCTTATTCACATGCAGCAGGCAAACATAATATATATATCCATATCATATTAACCGTACGCCTCAATGCGTACGATCTATCTTATTCACATGTAGAAGTTTATATACTCATACATAAATATCCTAGTTTCTCCCCAAATTGGACCCTGTCTTTAAATACATGTGAAGCCGACAATTCTAGAGTAGGTACATATCAAAAGTTGTTAATATATATACACAACTCTTACAACTTATAATATGAACAACCAAAGAAATCAAAATAACCAAAAGGTGTCCACCCACGCGAACAAGAGCGTAAGGATGGTCTGATGTTCGTATCACTGTCCAAACGTCGATGCTTGCCCGATCCCTGTATCTGAAACATTGAAGTAGAGGGAGTGAGTCAAACAGACTTAGTGAGAAGCTTCCCACCCTCGGCGTAGCGGCGGGTTCCACTACAGCTGGGGAAAGGAAAACACCCACAATCACATGCGCATGAAAATCCAGTTTATCAAATGTTATATTACGATCAGGCAATACTAATATATCATTAAAATCAAAGATAAACCTACGGATCATTCTTTTCTATCATGCTTCTCATAATCAAGCAAACACTTTTAACATATCATTTGAAAACTATAAATCACTTAACTGACCCTAGTGCCAGGCTAGGGCAATGGCCTCATCAGGCAAATGCCTTATTCTTTAACTGACCCTAGTGCCAAGCTAGGGCAATGACCTCATCGGGCAAATGCTTTAATCTTTAACTGACCCTAGTGCCAGGCTAGGGCAATGGCCTCATCGGCAAATGCTTTATTCTTTAACTGACCCTAGTGCCCGGCTAGGGCAATGGCCTCATCGGGCAAATGCTTTAATCTTTAACTGACCCTAGTGCCAGGCTAGGGCAAAGGCCTCATCGAGCAAATTTCTTTTAACTTGTTTCTCTTCCCAAGCTTTCAGCTGGGATCCTGACTCTATCTACCCATTACTATCCTAGACTGACTTTACCTAGGTAGTGTGAACATCCCTACGACTCACTAATCAATTAAGAGATCGTATTAATCCTCATATTGTCCCCAAACCCTTGGTTGGGTCATAACCTAGCTCTAAGTTCTTCCCTAAGTTCAATTACCATAAAACGTCGACGTTTACTAACAACTTCTATACGATTTCTTTAATGAGTTTCTAATTAATAGGGTAAACCAAACCTTGGACTCAATCAACAACTTACCCCTTTGCTTGTACTGTTCAGCGTATCTCATGACATCACAAGGATACCCTCTAGTACCTCTTACCTGTAGTCAAACACACATATACAAATACTTTCATATATAACAGTTTAGGAACAACAATAGCATGCTAACCACTAAACAATTCTTACAAACAAACAAGATGGGAAACCACATATCTACATCCTCAATCAACCCTGAAGGGCAAGGACGGGAAACCCCTCACCTGGACAGCTTCCTTGTGCTTGTCCTGGAGTAACTCCCGCTTCGGACGAGTCGTGGTTTCCTAACAAACGCATTTACGTGGTTAACAATCTTAACTATATGCAAGTCATATGCATATGGTATGGTCGTGCCTAAAAATGCACCTAGACGTTGCCAAGAACCGAGTTCTTGGTTTTATCCGTCTTCCCTCTCTTCCATGAGAGTCTCAAGTGCTACACAGTTGGTTTAGTATAATTATCACTCACCTTGAATTGATTTTGGAGCCTTGGATTTGAGTTACTAAACCTCGATATGCTTCTAAATTATCCTACTTAAAGTTTCCTAATAATTATGAAGGAATTAAATTGTCACTTTAAAATTTGGACTTTATTGTTCCCCAAGTTTCCATCCTTGAGCAACAAGAAATTACCTAAAATAATTCTTGATGCTTGATAGCATATTTAGAATTATTCTAGGGTGTTTAAGATTGAAAAGAAGAGGTTTGGAGCCCTCAACATCACCCTTAAAGTGTATTTGGGCAAATCGAGCAGGGACTCAGCATGTTAACGTCAAGGTTCAACCTTAGTAACCTCGGGCCAACTCTTTACGGGTCTTGTTCAGCTAATATTTCAACAATATAATTTCAATCATTCCAATCCAAGCCTATTTACTCAAATCCAAGCTCAATCCTAATTATCAATAATTTCCCCAATTTATGAATATTTAGAATTTCAACCCCAAATCCTTCCCAATTTGAATTCGGCTAAACCCGAGGGTATAGTCTCGATTCTTACCCCAACTAAGTGTTCGAGAACACTTCCTAGGTCTCAATCTACCCTCGAAACAACCCAATCGAAGGTGGATTGATGAAATCCCTAAAAGTGAAGAAATTGAGGGTTTCGAAAGAAATTGGGGTTACCAACCTTTGATTCCATTGGTGGAAGGTGTAGGAGACGTCGTACCCGAGCTCCGGTGACTTTTCCGGCGTCGTCTAGCTCTCCCCGGTCACCTTTCCGACGGAACCGTGGTCCTTCCCCTCCTCCTTTCTTCTTCTTCTCCGTCCGCCTCTCCTCTTTCTTTCTTCTTTCTCTCTCTCTCGATTCCTTCCTTTCTTCTGTTTCTTTCCTTCTCTCTTTTCTTTTTCTTTCTCTTTTTGTTTTCTAATTAGTAAGTGACGGCACCCCACTTAAAATAAATAAAAATAATTAATTAATAAATAATAATTAAAAACTAAATAATTAATAACTAAATAATAATAACAATAATTATAATAAAAAAGAGGTGGAAAATATCCCCAATTAAATCCTCCTCTTTCCAATTAAATTTTTATTTTTTTCTTATATCCCAAATTTAAATACCCTAAAATATTTCCTACTCCCGTTATCCCTATTTAATTCAGGTTTCCAATTTCTTAGGTCCTGAATTAAATCCAAAAATTTATTTTGTACTTCTTTTCTTTCTCTTTCATTTCATTTTAATCTTCGAAATAATTTCCCGGGTATTACACTATTCATACATCAAATTGACGAAAAAATAATAAATTGAGAAGTAGAATAAGAATGAGAGAGATAATAAGGAGTGAGAAGAAGAAAAACAAGCATAATGAGATAAGAAAAATATGTGTGAGAGGAAGATGAGAAAAGAGAAGAAAATTGGCCAAAAAAAAGAAAAGAAAAAAGAAGAAAAAATACTGAACGGTTAAGAAAGATGAAAAAAACATAATAGTGTGAGAAAAAAATGGCGGCAAGAAGAAAGAAGAAGAAGTGGAGGGAGATGAAGAAATATAAATGAGAAATAAAAAGAAAGGGTGTGGAGAAGATAAACATAGAAATAAAGTAAATGGAGAAAGACATTTGGAGGAAAAGAGTTGAGCAATAGATGTATGTTTGAAAAATATAAAAAATAGCTAAATAAATATGTATGACAAAAATGAAAAGTTGGTAATTAGAGATAGCTGTGAAAAATAATAAAAAGTAGCTAAGTAAATAGTGGGTGAAAAGAAGATAAGAAAGTACTAAAATATATATAAAAGATTATGGAGAGATAATAATAAGTGTTAATTTTTAAATACTATATTTTAAATTCTTTAAGGAATTATACGTGAATTATTTATTTTCTTAAAAAGAATACAAAGATATTGTACATATATTTTTATTTATATGTATTCCTTTGTTTATATTAAACCATTACTATATATATTAAGATAGGTTTAACCATGGTTGGGTCAGTAAATTGTGAACCAATGCATTAACAGATCGATAATGATTCAGATTTTGAAAACAATGCATCACACTCCCAATTTTTTAAAAAATTGTACATCATTAACAGTAATTATGTATGTTTATAGTAAGGGATATATACAAGTTCGGTACTATATTATTATATAACTTCGGTACATTTCTATAATCATGTAATGTCATTTGTTAATATTAATAGAACTACTCATTAATAATGATCCATAATGAATTGATTAGAGATTAGGACTATTGTACTACTGAACACCTTCTCATTAGTGAAAAAGTTGAGATCCTAAATTTTAATTAAAAAGAGTATATTACACTCTCATCATCTGAGAGGTCCTTAAAGTACATTTCTCTGACCTATATTTTCGCACAAAAATACAACCCAAATTCTAATAAGCATTGTAAGCCCAAAATAAGAAGATTTAGGCTTAAATAAGCCTCTACATATATAGTACTTGGTCCAAGCTCTCCAAATTAATGTTTCCAAGCCCAATACGTGTTGTGAAGCTCCATTTTCAGCCCCCTTGGTGCAAATGACGTTTTCAGAAATTATTGAAGGCACAATTACTGTTTGATTTGTCCATGTCTCTTCCTTAAGCTCCTTCAATGATTCCATGATTACGCTAGCTCTAGTTGCACCTCCTTCAATTATTGAAGGCACAAGAAGACGGAATGAAACCCCCAACCTATTGAACCCCCAATTGACAATGCAAATGGAAACGCAAATAATTGGTTGATTTAAAAAGCAAGAATGAATTCGCCACAAAGTGATTACCTTGATAAGAATTAATTCTTGATGCAATAGAAGAAGATAAGCACCTCTCCTATGGATTCTTCTTTCAGCCAAGAAGAAGAAGAAAAGCTTAAAGCTCTCTTTAAAATTCCAAATCAAATCTCCCATACAAAAGTGTTAGAATGAGTATTTATACTCCAAGAAAGAAAACCCTAGAATCTTAAAGCAAGTAAAACCCTAATTAACTAATGGGCTAACCTAACATAACATAAACTAAAGCCCAAACACAAAAGATAATGTTTAATATAAAACTGTTGGGTCTTTCTAACAATCATACTTAAGCCCAATTAAAATAATAAATCTGAAAAAAGTGTCTTATATCACTAATGGGCTATAATTAATAAAGCCTAAATATAGTGATTTTCGCACAAAAATACAACCCAAATTTTAATAAGCATTGTAAGCCCAAAATAAGAAGATTTAGGCTTAAATAAGCTTCCACATGTATAGTACGCGGTCCAAGCTCTCCAAATTAATGTTTACAAGCCCAATACATGTTGTGAAGCTCCATTTTCAGCCCCCTTGGTGCAAATGACGTTTTCAGAAATTATTGAAGGCACAATTACTGTTTGATTTGTCCATGTCTCTTCCTTAAGCTCCTTCAATGATTCCATGATTACGCTAGCTCTAGTTGCACATCCTCTGCTCGTATCACTCCCCTCCCTTAAGAGATAAGACAACATAAAATTTCACCCAATTTGACGTCCAAAATACCCTTATTTTTATTAGTTTCAAAATTAAATGTGTATTTTATGAGTACAATTTTTTTAAGAAATTAAAATAAATTACATAATCAAATTAAAATAAATATGTCTTTAAGAAATATGTGAATGGAAATACCAAATTCAAAATCTTAATAATTACATAATCAAATTCAATATCCATAGAAATTTTTATAATTTAAAAACTGTTAATTACTCCAATTCAGTGATTGACAATAAAAGTGTTTAATATTAACAATACATACATTTGATTTACGAATGAACAAAAACGTAAGCTAATTCCATTAATTAGGTTTTGACATTAACCAAGAATAAGAAGCTTGGTATGAAAAATAATGATTCTGAAAACTAGGCTATATACTACGTGAGTTTGCATATTGGATTCTTGATATTGGTGATGGAGTGATTTGAGATATTCTAAGTGATGAAGAACAAGAGATAACTATACCTGATGATATCTTGATATGTAATGTGTAGGATCCAATTGAGTCAATTGTTGAAATCACATACCCCTTATTTTGACAGAACTATGATAATCATGATTACATTCGTGATAGGGCTATCTTGACTCCTACTTTAGATGATGTGCCATCTATGAATAATTAATTGCTTTCGTCGTTGCCAAGTGAATAGAGCATGTACCTTAGTTCAAACATCATATCTAACCAAGAAACTAGCAGATGTTATACCTCGGAATTTCTCAACACCATTTCTGGTTTCGGGCTTTCATATCATGAGCTGAAACTAAAAGATTGTGCACCCATTATGTTACTTTGTAATATTGATAAATTAATGGGTTTGTTTAATGAAATTCGGTTGATTATGACAAAACTGTGTAAACATGTTGAAGCTATGATTATTTATGGTAAGTTCGCGAGTTAGAGGGTCATAATTGACATATAGTAATTATTTATTAGATTCGAGGTTACAATTTAGATTCCAACGTCAACAATTTTCAATTTCCTTATCCTCTGCAATGACTATCAATAAGTGCCAAAGACATACATTATCTAATGTAAGTTTATACTTACCACGTTACGTGTTTACTCATAGTCAACTATATGAAGCAATTTCACATGTTCATTCAAGATACGGACTGGAAGTATTGGTGTGTAAGCATAATGATCATCCATCCAACAAGACATCTAACGTTGTTTATAAGGAAGTTTACCAAAATGTCAAGTAGTCTGTATAATGTACATTTCGTGTATATTTGTATGTATTTGTTACATTTTTCATGTGTTTACATCATATATATCTTTTGTTTTGACTTTTTTATAACATCAATTCATAAGATTATACATCTAAACAATCAATATCATGGTATTTGCCAAGTATCAGTTGAGCCAAGGTATTTTTTTATTATGTATTGTTATTTATATGCTTAGATTAATATATGCTCATAATTTTCAAGTTTAATTGCATAATAGTCTATTCTCATATCTCATGCATTGCACAGGTCGGCGTTCATCTTTCGTTTCTCACTCCCACTCCGTTCGTCTTTCTTGGCGAAGAACAAGGGAGGAGGAGGAGGAGGAGGGAAGAAAAAGATGAGTACGCTCGCTGTTCTCGATTTTTTGAAGACTAGTCGACCTCTTCAATGGCGGCGGTGGTGCTGCCGGTGCTTGATTTGGTGATAAGTGGGGAGAAAGAAGAAGAGGAGTTAGGGTATTGGGAAGAAGTGTGGGTGAGAGAAAGAAGAAGTGTGGGTGAGAGAAATGAAAGAAAGATCAAAGAAAATGAAACCAAATATGCAGATATGAGAGATAGAGTGAATGAGTGTTTTTTTTAATCATAAGGACCAAATTTTCATTTTATCATATTCTCATTCCCATTCCCATTCCTTACCCAATTATATCATATCAAACATAATCATATCATTCCCTTTCCCATTCTCTTTCCTATTATCTTTCATATTCTCATTTCCATTTCCATTCCATTAAAATAATTCCACAAACCAAACGGGGCCTTATACTCGAAATTATGTGTCTATTTTTTTAAGTTACGAAATGATTCAAGAAGAATGTTCATGCAGCCACGCATGATTGACCAGCCAGCATGTCAAAATAATCGATGGTTTCTAAGCACAAATGTCATTTATCACATTCATTCCACCAAAAATGCTTTTGAAGCTGCAAAAAGTTATCCACCCTGTTGCTGACTCTCCTTATCTGTGGATTCAAGACAAATGTTTTCGTGCGCTTTAATTGGCCCAAAAAACAATATGCAATTAAAACTAATCAATGCCTTTAAAACAAATCATTGGCACGTAATATCCTAAACAATTACTAATATGCAATTCTGTATGCAGCAACCTCATATTTAATAGCTAGCCTTTTCCTCTTAAGAGCCATGAATTCCTTCCTTATTAAACACATTAAACACATGTAACTGATCCCTTGATTTTCTCCGTATTCTTAATTAAAATCAATTTCAAATTCTATGTAAATCCTATCCTTAATATGAGGCACAACAAAATCTCAAATTTAATATCAACCAAAAAATTTGAAATTCCAAAAAAAAAACATTTTTTTCTCTACAATTTAAACCCTAAAACTGTATTTAGATCATCAATTATACTCTCAAACAGTCAAACTCAATAGCCTCACCATCACCTCAATTCATCCCATCACACAGCTGCAGCACCTCAAGTCACTGGTCCTGCACGCTTGCCACTAGGGTTTGCAGTTACCGGTATTCGCATATCACAGCATCATTCTTTACGGCCATCCGTCATTATTTTCCCACAGATCTTGTCCTTGCATCTCCGGCCATCCGCTTCCTACAAGTCTCTCTCTCCCCCTCTTTCTCTTGCTTGGTTGATGTCAGATTCGAACCAATTGAAGAAAAAACCATGACCAAGGAATATGATAGATTTCAACCATTGATATATGTACTTTACCGTACACATGCAAAAGTAACACGTCTAACATTCTACAACTTTAAAATATTCAAGGTTAAAAGTATTCAAATACATTTATTTTCATTACAATCTATTTTCTATCTTCCTATGTTTATTCATGCTTATTTTGAAATATTTGTGTGGTTTTTGGCCTTTCGGATCTTCCTCTGTTTATTGATGTTTCAATGTGCTTAATGAAGCTATTTACAACACTATCAAAACTTCCTTACACTAAAATAGAGAAGATGCGAGATTCTTAGGTACTTCATTGTACAAATTTTATGTTTCGTTTATGGGTGGAATTGTTCTTCTTTTTGTATGTACAGGCAACACTCTTAATTTTTTATTAGGGGATGTTTGAATTCTATTTCATTGTTAGTTAGGTACGCTAAACTGAAAATTGATAGATACTTGGCTTCTTAAAATGCATATTCTTTATACATATTCTACAATTGGTCTTATGTAATGGTTTCTTCTCTTCTCAGACAACTTGATGGAGACTGAATTCCTAGAGGTAGAAGGAATGTTCTAACTGGTCTTCATTTTCGTAATGACTACACAAAGCATGGACAACAAAGTTCATCATGTGATTTACATTGATATATGTGACGACCCCCGTTTAAAGGACCGTGACCAGCACAGACACAGAGAATGCCCCTATGCCTGTAAGCCTTACCACCTAATGGACAGAATATCTATTATTGAAAATATATTCACATGCATTATATTACCAAACCTACACCGAAATGGTGGCCTATCCTAGGCAAGCAAATCCAGGGCCAGTGCCGCTTCAGGATATATATATAGGAAAACACACATATTATATATAACCTGTGTACTGGCTACACATCCGAAGATGCTGCCTATCCTATTCACATGCAACAGATATAAGTATATATATGTATATTTTGGCAACAAACTTTCCCTGTATCACAATATAACTAATCCTGATCTTTAAGGTGTGTGAAGCTGACAGTTCTAGATTTAGTAATACAATCTAATTGGGTACATCTACCCTTAACTCTATGATACATTAATAAAGTAAATTAAATTACAATTACACTTTATTCACCCACATGAACAAGTTATGGGTCTTGGAATTGTTGCTCAACCCTCGTTCCACCAAGACTTCTTCCACCTGTACTTAACCTGTCTCTGTGTAGTAAAAATGAGGGGTGAGTCTAAACCACGCGACTCAGTGAGGACTCTCTCATCCCCGGCGCAAGGTGGGTACCATTGCGCTGGGTTTGGGAGTCATACACAAGCACATGCAAAAACAACTAGTTACTGTTGTTAGCATACATTCTTGGTGATCACACGATAACAGAAATTTCACCCAAACACTCACATGCATTTAATAATTGTAAACATGCAGCAGTTTATTCCTCGTCATCAATCAACAAGTAAACATGTAACATAAAGTGTCGGCTTTTACTTACCGGTCTTCTCACGTTTCAGCATGTCTGAATCAAACAAGAGGTGCGGTGACGTAATCCTGTACGTTACCACTACGCTGCACAATCATCAATTATATGCAAACACAAAAAATTTGTACAAACACAGATGCTAAACATACATCTACTTAATCTCCCCAACTCTGGGGTATCTACTAGCCACTACGTGGCTTTTCTACTTCGAACCCGTGCACTCAGGCTACTGGCCACTACGTGACAAACATACTTAACCCATCCACTCGAGTACTGGTCACCTCGTGACAATTCTATTAATCAAACACAATCAACGTCTATCTATCAAACAACTGATCCGTAGCCACCAAGTGGCACGTCCTGATGCCTTGCTGCGGGGCAATAGCTTGAGCCCACTTGTCTATTACCCAACCAAGCCACATGGCGGGCACGGCACGACGTCTCGAAGCATGGCCATTGACACAGCCTGGACCAACTCCACAGGATGATTTCTCTTTTACTAGGTTAAGCTCACGGTTTACCCGTAGGTTCCTCCCGTGTCTCCTTACCTTAGTCTCGCATATTAATAGGATTCTTTGTATCTTTCCTGAATGATCAACAATTCTTCTCCTTGTTAATATGGACGAGTATCCTTAACAGGATATAACTCATATACCCGTCTAGATGTACTCTCTGAGCCTCAAGCTATCGTCATAGAAATATAAAACTTTTCTGACCCTATTGCCAGGATAGGGCAATGACCATAGTCATGGTGATTATAAAACTGAGGTCTTAAGTACCATCTGACGTTGTTCTAGTCGATGTCTCACATCGCTAGCATAACCAAATCCAAAACCCACCAACAACTCCCTTTGCATGATTATAATTTAATATGTATATTATATGTACTTGTGAATGAATATGTGTATATGTATAGACTGAAGCGGCGTTGAGCGAGCCGTGGATTGCAAACTGCTTAGGTCACCGGAAAGGGATGACCATATATGTTATATATTGTTTGTATTAGAAAAGGGTAGTTATAAACAGGTGGAAATCTAAATCAGGGCTTAGAGGCTTACGGGATAGGAGAAATCCTACTTCCCGTGCCGGTCACGGACGTCCGATAGGGGTCGTGATAGAATGAGACGAGGATGTTCTCCGGCTCCTTCTCCAACTCCGGTTCACCGGATTCCGGCGAGATTCCCGCCAGATTCCTCCCCCATCCAAGCCCTAGCTCCCTCTCTCTCTCTCTCCTTTCCTTTCTTTCTTCTCTCGTTTCTTCTCCTTTCCTGTGGCTGACTCCCTCTCTCTTTTTCCTTTTATTTTTCTTTTCCTTCTTTTTTTATTTACTAATTAACATATAATAATAATAATAAAATCTGAAAGTGATACAAAATAATCAAATAAATAACCGACATGTATTTTTAACTTTATCTCTTTCCCTATTTAATTCAAGTTTCCAATTTCTTAAGTCCTAAATTGATCCCAAAAATTATTTTCTTTTTCAGTCCCAAATTGAATACCAAAAATAGTTCCTATTTCCTTTTCTTTCACTTTCTACTTTCCTAAAAAAAATAATCATAATAAAAATAAATTAATTAGTAATTAAACAAATTATAACTAATACTATTTTAATTTACTTCCCACTCCTATTTATTTTGGGTTTCTATTTTCGTAGGTCTTGAATAATTTCAAAAATATATTTCACTTCTTTCTTTCATCTTTTATTTTACTTGAAGTTTCGAAGAATTTCTGGTTCCTTTCCGGTTTCCCCTAACTTTCATACTTTTCCTATATTCTTTTTAAGGTTTTAATTCCTAGCCCTGGAATAAATCATCCTTAAATCCTTGAAATTTTTAAATAAAACATTCTTTAATCCTAGAAATTTTCCGGGGTAGTACATCCTCCCCCCTTAAGAAATTCGGTCCCTGAATTTTATCTCCTTCATGGGGTTGTTGGCTTGTTGCCCTCCCTTGACTCAATTTCATCTATGATTTCCGTTGATGTGGAAGTTTGAACATTTTACTCTACGGTTCACCTTTCTTTCCTAGGGACTCAAAGTCTCTATCGGGTCTCTACATGTTCTTTCTGTGATCGCTTGTATTCCTAGTTTTGTAGTTAATCACCCCTCCGCAAGGTGTTGACCAACATACTCCATCTCTCGTCGTATCCTTCCCCAAGGATACCTAACTTTCCTAATTTCAATTCACTTTACGCTACTAATTTTGAACTGGAGTATGGCACGTACCACATGCCATGCTCCAATCTAGCTCTCCGAGGAGTTAACTATTGCCTTCTCTAGTAAGGCTTACCATGACTCAATCTGCTTGTCCGACTAGCTACCTTCGTAGTGACTTCTTATATCCGTCTTGGAACACGCCAAGACACTAGCTATTTGCATAGCACACTAGGTTCAATTTCTACAAACTCTAATTGACATCGGAGTACTCCCTTACTTTGGAGTCCCCGTACTTAAGTATTCTCTACTACCAAACAGCTACCCTTCTGCCGGTATTCCCCCGATATATTCTTTGTAATCGGCTTCTCCAGAAAAGTCCGTTTACATCTTACTACACCCTCTACTCTACATCTAGACTTACCGCTTACCCGGCATACACCCTACGTAGGTGTTTATACTTTGTGCCATCAGTGTAGCCAACCCTTCCGAGGTGGTTACACTCACTACCGACTCGATTTACCCTACTCATGTCCTAAAGAAGCTAAATGCCATGACACTAACACAACTATGTATTACACTTACCGTTTCTCCACCAAACGGTAAAGGATCTTACATTTATGACTCGTGTTTGCTTTTCTTTTCCGGACTTCTGCACTTACCCTTAGTGGTTTCCATACCCACTTTAGGTTACTGCCTGTCGATATCCTATGTCTGACTAACTTAGACTCTTCTATAACTACTACTTGTAGTCATTTCTGTTTATAATATAAACTCACCAGTCTCCTCCTTACCATCATATTCATTACTCTACCTCAGGCTCAGTTCGGTCTTCACATCCGAAGACCTCGATTAACACAACTATGACTGTGGATCTATACCATCCTAAGGTTAGTCCACTTAGAGTTGCACATCCTATGATAACTCTACTCGTTGGGTTTCCGTTAGCTTTTACCCCAACTTAGCCCACTCTGACTCCTCAACTCACATAGATCCTGTATTCCTACATGAAATATTTGATCTGTTAACTCCAGCATGAACCTCTCTGGACATTCTCTACTCCCCTTGACCAAATGGGATCCGCTCCCATGGTTTGACTCTTTCCTTTCTTACGGTGTGGCGTATGTTCACGAACATATACCGCCTCTTGCAAGTGTGTTACCCGTTGGGTTGCAATCGGCCCCAACGGTAGCATACTTGTTTTATCATTTTGGCTCGCATCCCCAGATGATTACTCGACTCCGTTCCTGTATTCAATCTCTTCTTTTCATTTCGTACCTACGTGGTACTCTTTCTTCGTGTATTTCTCAATACTTAGTTACTCACTAAATTCTCCTTCTCGATTAACCGTCCTTATGGTTAATTTTCCCTTTAAGGCACCACATGGCCATTTATACGTTTGGTGTAGTATCCAAGATATTAATTTTTAATTTTTTTATTATTATTATTTTAAATTTCTTCGGGAAAGAAAAATAGATTAAATTAAAAAGGTTGAAATAAATGAAGAAGAGAGAAGGAATAGAAAATTTAAAATTTTACCAATTTTCTAAAGAATGAAAACTTATTTAGGACTTAAAAGAAAGGAAAAATTAAAAGGATAGGAAAGAAATGGGATTTAACAACAAATAAATAATAATAATTGTTTAATGTTATTATTAGTATTAGGCGGGTATTTGCACTCAAAACATAAAAAAAAAAACAGCAAGCAGCGCACGAGAGCAGGAGCACGGGACGCACGGACACACACAAGAAGGAGAGAAGGCAAGGCTCACGGCAGTCACGGACGTCCGATAGGGGGTCGTGACAAACATGGTATCAGATCCTGGTTTACTTTAAACTGTATGAAGCCATAGGTATGACCGGGTGTCGGTTTACGCCTTGTTGTGAAGCCGGGTGCAACGTGGGAGTAAAAAGGCACTTGTGGAAGTACCCAGGAAATTGAGTCAACCCTTTCTTTCTACTCTCTTTGATATGAAATATTATTGATATGCGTATACTTATTAGGTGTGGTCCTTGTGCAGTATAAGGATACCATCGATCACGAGACAGACTAGGGGTGGGGGGAGAGCTCCTGCTGAAATTGATCGAGAATCAGTTCAGGAGGAGGGAATGCCCACTCGAGGTCGAGGTAGAGGTCGTACCTGAGGCCGAGGTAGAGGACATGTTCGAGGTTGAGGTAGAGCACAAGTGAGAGAAGAAGAGATGTGACAGTCACCGGAACCTCAAGTAGAGACAGGTGCACCCTCTGTGGCGGAAATGCTCACGACAGGGTTTCAGGAATTAAAAGAAGAAATGAGGAGGCAAATACAGAGAGAGGTGCGGCGGTTAGTAGTCGGCGAGGAACAAGAAGAGAGAGTTCTGAGCAATCAGGAAATGGAGGTGGTTGAGGAAGAGGATAGAGGATGGCAACAACCACAGGAAGTGCCTCGTGAGCCGCGGGTAGCACCCAGAGAGCTGCCAATTTGAAAATTTTTGAAGCTTCATCCACCCACTTTCTGCGGAACTAGTGAGAAAGAGGATCCGCAGTACTTTGTGAGAGATGTAGTCAGAATTGGGCACAAGCTGAGGTGCTTAGGGCATGAGTTAGTGGAATTAGCTTCATTCCAGGTGAGGGGAGCTGCTAGAGTATGCATAGAGTCTGTACAAACGAGGTATTCAAGAAGGGTGGCATCGATGACCTGGGAATATTTTCAGAGGGAATTCCTGGGTCGGTTTCTATCTGAAGGCACCAAAGATGTAAAGCGTCAGCAATTCGAGGAGTTGTGGATGACGCCTAACATGACCGTGACGGTGTATGAATTACTTTTTACGGAATTGGCTCAATTCTCACCTGAGTTAGTTCCTGATGAAGAAGGGAGGATCGAGAGATTCATACACCGACTCACGGAGTCGTTGTTTACTGCTTTGCTACCCCAGAGAAGACAGTTTGAGACTTTAGCTCAAGCCGCAGATTATGCCAGAATGATTGAAACCAGGAAGAGGTACGGGACGGCGGTTGATCCGAAAGTCAAGTTGATTACGGGCAGTGACAACTAAGGAGGTGGAAGTAAGAAAAGGAAGACAACAGGTGGAGGAGCAGGATTGTCAGGGTCCGCAGGAGGATAATCCTCAACTACCACCAATGAAGCAGGTACAAGTGGTAATATTCAAAGGGGACAGAGAGTACAAGGGGGTGGAAATGACGGTAAAACAAGACCCCAATGTGCGACTTGCAGCAGATTCCATTTTGGAATATGTCGGACA
This sequence comes from Senna tora, assembly GCA_014851425.1. Lineage (NCBI taxonomy): Eukaryota > Viridiplantae > Streptophyta > Magnoliopsida > Fabales > Fabaceae > Senna > Senna tora. The sequence continues at coordinate 14,348 of JAAIUW010000050.1, read as the reverse complement.
CTGATAGGTGGGTGTTACAACAACGGTCAAGTTGACCACATGGCGAGAGATTGTCCAAAGAGAAAAGAGGGTACAAGTGTGAGAAGTAATCCGACGCCAAGGGGTACACCTATTTCAGCCCCACCGATGAGAATCGTACCATCACAAACAACAAGTACAGGTGCAGCTAGAGGTCGTGGTGCAGGATCTAGTGGTACAGGGCCAGGGGCAATAGGTGGAGGACAAGCGCGGGTATATGCACTTTCTCAGCAAGATGCTCATGCATCGTATGCGATTGTGACAGGTACCCTTATAGTTTCCTCTCTTGAAGCACGAGTCTTATTTGATTCTGGCTCCACTCATTCCTATGTGTCTCAAGAATTTGCTTCTAAATTCAACAAGAGACCGTCTAGAATGAAAGAGACAGTACTGGTCTCTACTCCAATGGGAGAATCGGTACAAGTGGAGTATGTGCACAAGTGTTGCATTGTGGAGGTCGTTCGTCATGAGACTGTGGTAGACCTTCGGTTGTTGTGTATGGTTGATCTTGATGTAATCCTTGGAATGGATTGGTTGTCGTCTTGCCATGCGGTTGTGGACTGCAGGGCTAAATGTTTGAAGTTAATATGCCAAATGAGGAGCCTTTTGTGATACAGGGTGACGAAGCTGCACCGTATCCAAGCTTGATCTCGGCTTCGAAGGCACCCAAGTTACTTGCAAAGGGATGTAAGGGGTATTTGGCTTTGGTCAAGGATACCACGAAAGCAGTACTTTCACCGACTCAAGTACCTGTACTGTGAGAGTTCTTGGATGTGTTTCCAAAAGAATTGTCGGGGTTGCCGCCTGATCGTGAGATTGAATTTGAAATTGACCTGCAACTTGGCGCCCAGCCTATCTCCACACCACCTTACCGGATGACTCCGAAAGAGTTGAAGGAGTTACATCCACAATTGCAAGATTGCTTGCCAAGGGTTTTATAAGACCCAGCTTCTCTCCTTGGGGTGCACCGGTTCTTTTTATGAACAAGAAGGACGGATCCTTGCGGTTGTGTATCGTTTACTAAAAGTTAAACAAGGTGACGACCCGCAATCAATACCCACTTCCGAGGATAGATGACTTATTTGATCAGTTGCAGGGCGTAAAGCGGTTTTCCAAGATTGATTTGCGATCTGGGTATCATCAATTAAAGATTCGAGGATCAGATATACCTAAGACCGCATTCCGGACCCGATATGGACATTACAAGTTCTTGGTGATGTCTTTCGGATTAACTAATGCTCCTGCGGCGTTCATGGACATGATGAATAGGGTCTTCAAATCATTTCTGGAATGATTTGTCATTGTCTTCATTGATGACATCTTGGTTTACTCTAAGAATTCTGAAGAACATGCAGAATACTTGAGATTAGCCTTGCAGAAGTTGAGAGAAGAGAACTTGTATGCCAAGTTCTCCAAGTGTGAATTTTGGCTTGACAGAGTTGCCTTTTTGGGTCACGTGGTATCATCAGAGGGAATCCACGTTGATCCAAGTAAGGTAGAAGCGGTGAAGAATTGGACCCAGCCTACCTCAGTTACTGAAATTTGTAGTTTCTTGGGCTTGGCCGGATATAATAGAAGATTTGTGTAGGACTTCTCTAAGGTTTCTGCACCTATGACTAAGTTGACTCAGAAGGGAGTGAAATTTATATGGGATGACAAGTGTGAGCAGAGTTTTCAGAAGCTGAAAGACAGTCTCACTACCGCTCCGGTGTTGGCTTTACCTGAAGGCACAGGAGGGTATGTGGTATACTGTGATGCGTCGAGGATCGGGTTAGGGTGTGTCTTGATGCAGCACGACAAGGTGATTGCGTATGCATCGCGACAGTAAGGAAACATGAGAAGAATTACCCGACTCACGACCTTGAGATGGTTGCCGCAGTGTTCGCTTTGAAAATATGGAGACATTACCTGTACGGTGAGACGTGTGAAATTTATACAGACCACAAAAGCCTCAAATACATTTTCGAGCAGAAAGACTTGAACTTGAGACAACGTTGATGGTTAGAGTTGCTGAAGGACTACGACTGCACGATCTTGTATCATCTCGGAAAGGCTAATGTGGTAGCCGATGCTCTGAGTTGGAAATCCATGGGCAGTCTTGCTCATATAAGTGAAGAAAGAAGGTCGTTGATCAGAGAGTTGCACGAGCTAGAACAAACGGGGAATCAGTTTGAGATTGGGAGTTCTAACTCACTTTTAGCTCATTTGCAAGCTAAGATACTGACCTCAAGCAAATCAAGGATACTGTAACTAAAGAGAAGGAGGACAACGTCCGATTCTCTATTGATGATTTCGGAGTACTTCAGTTGGAGGGACGGTTGTGTGTCCCTATAGTTGATAACTTGAAAGAAAGAATCCTTGAAGAAGCACACCGGACAGCTTATACAGTCCATCTGGGAGCTAATAAAATGTATCATGACCTGAAACAGTTGTATTGGTGGAATGGCATGAAGAGGGATGTTGCAAACTATGTAGCCATGTGTTTAGTGTGTCAGCAAGTCAAGGTTGAACAACATAAGCCCGCCGGGACATTACAACAGATAGAAATACCTGAGTCGAAATGGGAGAGGATAACTATGGATTTTGTAACAGGGTTGCCAAGATCACAACGTGGATTTGATTCGGTTTGGGTGATTGTGGATCGCATGACTAAGTCCGCGAACTTTCTGCCAGTTAAGACCACTTACGGAGTGAGTCAATATTCACAGATTTATCTATCAGAAATCGTTAGATTACACGGTGTTCCAGTGTCCATAATATCTGATTGAGGGCCATAGTTCACTTCCAGGTTTTGGAAGTCATTGCAGGAAGTGTTGGGAACTAGAGTTTATTTGAGTACTGCGTTCCACCCACAGACCGACGGGCAATCAGAAAGAACCATTCAGATCCTTGAAGACATGCTTCTAGCATGTATTATGGGTTTCGGCGGAAGTTGGGAAAGACATTTACCTTTGGCTGAGTTTGCTTACAATAACAGTTATCAAGCGAGTATCCAGATGGCACCTTTCGAGGCTCTGTACAGTCGAAGGTGCAGGTCCCCGATTGGGTGGTTTGAGGTCGGAGAAGCTAGTCTAATCGGCCCAGAATTGCTACAATATGCCTTGCAGAAGGTGAAAGGTATAAGGGAGAGATTGCTGACGGCTCAAAGTACAGAAAAGTCTTATGCAGACAATCGAAGGAAAGAACTTGAGTTTGCCATTGTGGAACAGGTGTTCTTGAGAATATCACCGATGAGAGGCGTGATGCGGTTCGATAAAAAGGGGAAGTTAAGCCCTCGGTTTATCAGACCATTTGAAATCCTGGAACGAATTGGGAATGTAGCGTATCGGTTGGAATTGCCTATGGAATTAGAGGGAGTAGATCCGGTGTTTCTTGTATCGATGCTTTGAAAATATCTTCCCGATCCCTCGCACGCAATCCAATCGCAAGACGTGCAACTAACTGAAAATCTGACATATGAAGAGGAGCCAGTGGAAATCATAGATCGGTAGTTGAAGAAACTCATAATGAATGAGATTCCATTGGTTAAAGTTCTGTGGAGAAAGCACTCGACCGAGGAAGCTACATGGGAGGTCGAGGGTGAAATGCGCAGGACGTATCCTCATCTGTTTCAAGTCTAAGGTTAGTATTTTGTTTGAAATTCAGGGACCGAATTTCTTATGGGGGGAAGATTGTAATATCCAAGATGTTAATTTTTATTTTTATTCTTATTGTTAATTTATCTTTCTTCGGGAAAGAAAAATAAATTAAATTGAAGAGGTTGAAATAAATGAAGAAGAGAGAAGGAATAGAAAATTTAAAATTTTACCTATTTTCTAAAGAATGGAAACTTATTTAAGACTTAAAAGAAAGGAAAAATTAAAAGGATAGGACAGAAATGGGATTTAGCAACAAGTAACTAATAATTTTTTTATGTTATTATTAGTATTAGGGGGGTTAAAATCGTGACCCCCCCATTTAGCAAACACTAAAAACATAAAAAAGAAGAAGCAGCAAGCAGTGCACGAGAGCAGGAGCACGGGACGCACGAACACACACTAGAAGGAGAGAAGGCAAGGCTCACGGCTGGTTCAGGCGGAAATGCGCCGGAGGGAGGGTTCCGTCGCCGGTGAAGGCCACCGGACTTCATCTTCACCACCCATTAAGCTTCCCGTCCGATTGAATCTAGGTATAGAAGCCCCAATCCCTCAAAACCCCAATTTCTCCAATTTTGGGTATTTTAGGAATTCTTCAAATACTTCCAATCGGGGCATTCCGGGGTTAAATTTGAGCTTGGTGGATGTTATTGAATGCTTGGGGAGGTTCAGAATCGAAGCTAAATCGTAGGAATTGACCGAGTATGGAAATTAGGAAAATTTAGCTAGAAAATTGCTATAAATTCGAATTATGCTGATTTAGTGCATGAATAGGTTTTGATTGGAGTAATATAGGTGTTATAAATGTAGGAAAAAGTCAAGGTAATAACGCCCGAGCAATTGCCGTCCCAACTAGAACCCAATCCGGTAAAAAAGAGGCAAAATACTTGGCCACCGTACAGTAAAGAGCTGTGTTGTGGGTTGTACACCTCGGGCTAGTCCGTGGTGGACACCTAAGACACGCTAAATTGGTCCCAAGGCACTATTTATACCCAATTATATTTTTGTATATAATTAAAGAGGTCATAATTGAACTCTTACTCGGTAAATAAGGGGAAACGGTTGAACGGGTGAGCTAAGGCCTCTTTCGAGCCATAAAGAAATTCTTTTATTAGTTAGAAGTCCTTATGAACACGTGAAGTGAAATTTAGACAAATGGGAATTTCTAACCTAAGCATTTAGAGTTTCTAAGTGGCTCGAATGTATGAAAGCCGATTTATGACAATATGGACTTTCAAAAAGAGCAATTTAGACGATGTTACGAACTAAATAGTTAGTTCTTGGAAATATCTGGAGGGTGCATGAGCATTGGCATGGCACGTGCATGTTAGATGCTTAACTACACGTTTCTAAATTTCATAAATATATATGTGTATAGGACACCACAGAGTGATTGGAGCTTTAGGCACTCCGAGGGCAGATCAGGAGGGCCAACGAGGTGAGGGGCTCTCCCATCCCTGCCCCACAGGGTTGGATGACAATGTGCAAATGTGGTTTGCCCTATTCATTGCAGTTATTATATGAAATATACTTATCTGTATGAGTTTGCGCTACATATGTTAGTTTAGTTTGTTTAGTTTGTCTGGGTAGATCGAGTCGGTCATCCTGATCAGACAAACAGGATTATGACGTCAGTAAGTATGCCACATAGTAGCCATTACCTTGGTTTAAACTGAGGTCAGACAAGTTGCCAGCTATTACTCTAAGCATGTCTTGAAGTCAGAAAGTTCCTATTGTGATCAACTAGGTTCGGACATAAGATTGCCTTCGGGCCAGTATTTCTCTTCGCGTAATGCGGGAGACAGAAAGTTAGTGCCTACGTGCACAAGTATGTGTTAACTATGAAACCAAATGATGTATGTTGAGATTGATTTACATGTGAATTAATAAATATGTTAGGAGCATGAATTAGTATTTTACTTGTGAATATGATACATTGATTGCCTGATCATGTTAAAGATCACAATATAAATCCGTTTCATGCGTATGTGGTTGTGGTTGCTCCCTTCCCCTAGCTGTAGTGGTACCCGCTACTACGCCAGGGATGGGCGAGCTTCTCACTGAGTCTGTTCGACTCACCCCTCTGTTTACATGTTTCAGATACAGGTGGTTTAGGCGTCGGGAACGTGTCCACTTCTTCTCAAGGAGGCGGACAACTCTGAAGACCACACGCATAGTCCTCGTGGGTAGCGTATTTTGGTTTATGTAAATAAATCAGGATGTATATGTATATAAGTCCTTTTCAGATGTAGCTTTTGTACATATCCAACTGCTGTATATATATGTCGAACTCTAGTATTGTCGGCTTCATACAAATTAAAGTTAGGTCTTGGTGTTGGGAACATAAGTTTTGATATGGTATATATCATGTAAATATGTATGTATGACTTCCGCATGTGAATAGGATAGATCACACGCATTGAGGCGAGTGATCAATATGTAAATTATATATATGTGTGGCTGAATACCTGCTTGCATTAAAATATGACTTCTGCATGTGACTAGGATAGATCGCACTCATTGAGGCGTGTGATCAATATGTAAACTATATGCAAGCGAGTGATCGGATATATGTATGATTGTATACAGGACATCTGCATGTGAATAGGATAGATCACCCGCCCTGAAGCGCGTGATCAATATGTATACTATACGTGTGTGTGAGTGATTATGTGTATATGTATAGACTAAAGCGGCGTTGAGCGAGCCGTGGATTGCACGCTACTTAGGTTACCGGATATGGATGGCCATAAATGTTATATATTGTTTGTATTAGAAATGGGTAGCTATGCACATATAAAAATGTCAATCAGGAATTAGAGGCTTGCGGGATAGGAGAAATCCTACCTCCCGTGCCGGTCACGGACGTCCGATAAGGGGTCGTGACATTTGGTTTGTCCACTTAGTCTCCACCCATACATGGGCTTCAGACTAACGAATTTACGGTTCACCAACCTGTGGAACTAACTTACCTAGCTATGTCCACTACATTCTGTGCACTATACGTACACTTACGGTAGTAGTTGGTTCTCCACCTCCTACTTTACTCTTATCCTATGAGGTCCTCTAGGCTTCCACTCTTCCCCCCTTATGGGACTACTTATCCCTGTCTACCTTCTCTCCCCTCAGGCCTCCACAAGTCCCTTTGGGGTTTACCTCTCACATTATCTCGTTCGATAGCTGTCTACCTCAACAACACTCATTTTCTTTTCTCTGGACGGTACCCGAAGGTCTACGCCCATTTCCACTTCCAGACCTGCTCTGCTCTAATACTTTCAGGTCCATAATCAACCTATGGCCCCCTTAATTGGTAACCCTTAGGTTTACCTGTATACTCCCTTGGCACGTTAGCAATCTCTAGTGCTTTTCGACGTCTACTTAACTTTAATCACTCCAAGCGAGTGATTTCTTAACTACATCTACCATCCTTATACAGCTTACCTGTAAAAGGACTATTGTTTGGTAGGGTATTAGTCACATGAGTTAGTTTTCTTAGGCACCCTGCGAGTTTTAAAAAAAGGTAATTCTCAAGTTTGTTTCTTAGAAAATGACGCCTAAGCTTTTCGTAAATGGTTAGGGTTTAACCAGTTGGAATGACACAAATTGAGAAAGAGTTTTCATGAAAATTTGCCTTCCAATGGTTATCCCTAGTATTTTCAAGAAAAGTTTGAGCGTCTTTCAGAACCTCTCATCCGGAAAGACCAAAAAGATTTTTCAAAAATTTCTCATGTGATCAATATCCTATTCTTTATACTCTTCCTTAAGCAACCCAAGAGAGTTTGGTTGGGCTTAATCCCTTCTTTTCCCCCTTGTTTGCTTAAGGAACTAGCAGTTCATGGACCGACCGCAGGGTTGGACTAGGCTCCTTCCCTGTGCCTTACCATTTACTCTGTTTCCTGCTTGGCATATGGTCACGCTCTACACATTTACATATGCCTCTACTTATTAACATCTATCTCTACGGCATATGGTTCGGCCACTTTGCCCTTCCATATACCGTATCCTGATTTTTCTAGTTCGTAGACTTCTACTTCTATACTGTGGCATGCACCACCTCTTTTCTATTTACTTTCTAGGAAGGACAACTCACTTCCTTTGGCCATAGCATACCGCATAGTCGTGACCCATTCACGTGCTCATCTTCCTGTCGGTCTCATGCCTCATGACCCTGTTTATTCTTGTCTGTAAACTTTCCATTTCAATCGCCCCATGGGCTTACTTTCTTTTCTACACGCCAAGCGTGTCTATTCTTTCACTTTACAAACCATTCCTAGCCTGAACTACCATTCACTGCATATTTCTATTCTACTTGCATTCCATACTATAATCAAACAACTTGTGCCTATACCATAGCACACAACGCGCCACTAACAGAGCAGACGCATCGTCTCATTTGACACCTGCAACAATCACACATTGTAGCGCATTCCTGCCCACAATTCAACCAAATTTGTCAGTGTCTAGGTGGCATCCTCCATGGATGTCTCCTTTCCCTATTATGGCATCCTAAGGTTCCCGGGGTCACTGCCACCCGACCTATGCCTTTGTGCTCATCGGCACTTGTGTACTGTACAGGTTATATGCTTTGCATAGAATTTCACATACAAATTCTATGCTTGAAGCGATGACTCCAAAGAATTTATGACTCAACATCCTGAGCAACCTCACATGTGCCCGTCGAAACTACCGTTACGACCGGATTCGTAATGGATAGCCCGACTGACAGCCGAGAACGACCCCCGTTTAGAGGACCGTGACTGGCACAGACACAGGGAATACCCCTCTGCCTGTAAGCCTTATCACCTAATGGACGGAATATCTATTGTTGAAAATACATTCACATGCATTATATATAGATATAGGAAAACAAACATATTATATATAACCTGTGTACTGCCTACACATCCGGAGATGCTACCTATCCTATTCACATGCAAAAGATATGAGTATATATATGTATATTTTGGCAACAACCTTTCCCTGTATCGCAATATAACTAATCCTGATCTTTAAGGTGTGTGAAGCTGACTATTCTAGATTTAGTAATACAATCTAATTGGGTACATCTACCCTTTACTTTATGATACAATAATAAACTAAATTAAATTACAATTACACTTTATTCACCCACATGAACAAGTTGTGGGTCTTGGAAAGTGTTGCTCAACCCTCGTTCCACCGAGACTTCTTCCACCTGTACTTAACCTGTCTCTGTGTTGCAAAAATGAGGTGTGAGTCTAAGCCATGCGACTCAGTGAAGACACTCTCATCCCTGGTGCAAGGTGGGTACCATAGTGCTGGGTTTGGGAGTCATACACAACCACTTGCAAAAACAACTAGTTACTGTTGTTAGAATACATTCTTGGTGATCACACGACAAAAGAAATTTCACCCAAACACTCACATGCATTTAATAACTGTAAACAAGCAGTAGTTTATTCCATGTTATCAATTAGCAAGTAAACATGTAACATATAGTGTCGGCTTTTACTTACCGGTCTTCTCACGTTTCAGCAAGTCTAAATCAAACAAGACGTGCGGTGACGTAGTCATGTACGTTACCACTACGCTGCACAATCAGCAATTATATTGAAAAATAGACAATTTGTACATACATACAGATGTTAAACATACATCTACTTAATCTCCCCAACTCTGGGGTATCTACTAGCCACTACGTGGCTTTTCTACTTCGAACCTGTGCACTCGAGCTACTGGCCACTACGTGGCAAACATACTTAACCCATTCGCTCGGGTACTGGTCACCTCGTGACAATTCTATTAATCAAACACAATCAATGTCTATCTATCAAACAACTGATCCGTAGCCACCAAGTGGCACATCCTGACCCCTTGCTGTGGGGTAATAGCTTGAGCCCACTCGTCCATTACCCAACCAGGCCACATGGCGGGCACGGCACGACGTCTCGAAGCATGGCCACTGACACACCTTGGACCAACTCCACATGATGATTTCTCTTTTACTAGGTTAGGCTCACGGTGCACCCGTAGGTTCCTCCTGTGTCTCCTTACCTTAGTCTCACATATTAATAGGATTCTTTGTATCTTTCCCGAATGATCAACAATTCTTCTCCTTGTTAATATGGACGAGTATCCTTAACAGGATATAACTCATATACCCGTCCAGATGTACTCTCTGAACCTCAAGCTATTGTCATAGAAATATAAAACTTTTCTGACCCTATTGCCAGGATAGGGCAATGACCATCGTCACGGTGATTATAAAACTGAGGACTCAAGTGCCATCTGACGTTGTTCTAGTCGATGTCTCACATCGCTAGCATAACAAAATCTGAAACCCACCAACAACTCCCTTTGCACGATTATAATTTAACTCACCGTCGTGACGAGTTTTCAAAATAAAAGCTTAGTACTTTCGTACAAGGACTCTTGCCACTGTCGTGGAAAAGATTTAATAAAATACTCATCATGCCTCTGGAGTGTATGAGTTGGATTTGTAACACACCAATCATAGCAAACAATTACACTCTACTCCTATGTCTTCTTATCCAAGTTACTTTCCACAACCTATTCTCTAGTTCTTTTATTCTTTTAGTATTCTATACCTCTAGCTAACACATATCAGACAAGCAGAGAATATACATACTCATGTAATCCACATAAGTATACCACCCCAGGAGCGGAGATGGAAGAACCCTCACCTTGGCCAACCTTCCATGCAATCTCTCTTGTAACTTTAGTCTCCTCGGAGTTCCTGTTGCACACTTTTGCGTGCCGTTGTTCCTATAAGAACAACATTTACTTCATTAAAGTTTTCACTTAGCTTAACTTGTTATTTATCTCTTCGTTACTCTCACATGTAGTCCATGGGTGCCACATAGTCAAGCTCTTGGTCTTATCGGATTTCTCTATCCCGATTTACGCGTATCCTTCCTCGGACGCTTGGCTTGCTCGAATATAACACTCTACTTGAGTGTTTCAGATACTTGGATTTCAGTATTAGACCTCTATCTAACTTGTTTTCGCATCTAAGGAAGCTTACCTAACTTGGTTGGAAGGGAATCCTAATTTTAGGAAGGTCTAACCATTTTGATTCCCCTTGTGATCCTACTTGGGTCCCAAGAAATCTAGTTTCTAAACCTCAATATACCTCCAATTTATCCTACTCAAGGTTTCCTAAAAGTTGTGAAGGAATAAGGTTTAAATTCCCGAAGTTAGGCCCAAATTTGTTCCACAAGTTTCCGTCCTTGAGGAACAAGAATGTATTTAGAATGATTTAATCCTCAAAAACATGTTTAGGAGTGTTCTAGTGTGTTTAGGGTTGAAGAGAGGGGGTTTGGAGGTCTCAATTCGCCCTTAAAGTGGGCTTGGGGCAAGCCAGGTAGGGACCTGGCGCTGCCGCGCCAAGGTGCTACCGCGACAAGGTGATGCCGCGGTAGCCCATAGCCTACCAGCAAGTAGGCGCTGGAGTTCCAGTTTGGGCGCTGCAACACCAGCTCGTAGCACAACAACGTTTTTGCTGTGTTGTGGCTGGTTTTGGCCCCCTTTTCGGCCATTTTCTGATCTGGCTTCGATTCCACTTTTCACGGGTCTTGTTCTCCTACATATATACTACATTTAGGAAGTCCTACAACTCAAATCCAACTATGATTCGTCTCCGAATCGTTGATTATTCGAAATTGAGAAAAATGGGTTTTATAAACGCCAAACTCTTCCAACTTCGAATCCGGCCAAGTCCAACGATCTAGCCTCGAATCCTAACCCCGATGAGTGTTCAAGAACACTTTAAAGACATTATTCTACCCTCGAATCCGCCCAAACTCGGATTCTCAACTCAATTCCAAAAAATGAAAGAAATGAAGAAAATGGGAACTTGGACAGAATGGGGCGTTGTACCAACCTTAACTCGAGAGATTGAGAAGAGGAAGATGGAAAGGATGTTCTCCGGCTCCTTCTCCAACTGCGGTTCGCCGGATTCCGGCGAGATTTCCGTCGGATTCCGCCCCCATCCAAGCCCTAGCTCCCTCTCTCTCTCTCTCTCTTCTCCCTCTCTCTCATTTCCTTTCTTTCTTCTCTCATTTCTTCTCCTTTCCCGTGGCTGACTACCTCTCTCTTTTTCCTTTTATTTTTCTTTTCCTTCTTTTTTATTTACTTATTAACATATAATAATAATAATAAAATCTAAAAGTGATATAAAATAATTAAATAAATAACTGACATGTATTTTTAACTTTATCGCTTTCTCTATTTAATTCAAGTTTACAATTTCTTAAGTCCTAAATTGATCCCAAAAATTATTTTCTTTGAAGTCCCAAATTGAATACCAAAAATAGTTCCTACTTCCTTTTCTTTCACTTTCTACTTTCCTAAAAAAAAGCCCTTTTTAAATATTTAAAATAATCATAATCAAAATAAATTAATTAATAATTGAACAAATAATAACTAATACTATTTTAATTTAGTTCTCACTCCTATTTATTTTGGGTTTCTAATTTCGTAGGTCCTGAATAATTTCAAAAAAATATTTCACTTCTTTCTTTCATCTTTTATTTTACTTGAAATTTCGAAGAATTTCTCGGTTCCTTTCCGGTTTCCCCTAACTTTTATACTTTTCCTATATTCTTTTTAAGGTTTTAATTCCTAGCCCCGAAATAAGTCATCCTTAAATTCTCGAAATTTTTAAATAAATCATTCTTTAATCCTAGAAATTTTCCGGGGTATTACAATATCGTTTCTATTTTGTGGTTTTGATTATGCTATGTTAATATGTTATGAATTTGTTTCAAACATCCAAAAGTCATAAAATTTTTTGGTTTTGATTGCATCACAGCTTCACAATAATGAAAGGATTTCACCTATTGATAAGGTAATTAAATCTCATGTTTTTTATACCGTGCAAGTCTCAGTGCTGCTGATAGTGGATGTAGGATTAGTTGGGTGGTTCGTGATTTCTAGGGCCACATTCTTGCTGCTATGAGCCTATGAGAAAAAAAAGTGCAGTTCCTTATATCTTCGGAGTTTTTAGAAGCAGTAGCAGTAATGGAAGGGCTGACTTTAGCTTCAAAAGCTTTCTGACATCATTTTTGAAGGTAAGTCGAAGAGGATTATTGATGTGCTTAATTATAAAAAGACTGATTACTCTTAAGCCTTTGGAGAATGCTATGAAATTTGTGCTACTGAACAAAAAAGTTAACAACTTTTCTTCCCATTATATTATTTAATTTTGTCTTTTGAACGATATTTTTATATTTTTTGTAGTTAATATATTTTCATAATTGTTGATGGAATTTATTGCTTTTATTTTAAGACTTCACTCCTCCAAAGGCTTCTCTCTCAAGGACGAAGAGCTACAGTCTCGGTCTTATATTTTTAAGCAATGAGCAGGCCAATCACACAGGAATTAAAAAGGATAGGCATTGTGTGTGAGTATATTTGTGTTTGAGTATTTGTTTTTTATGTATGCAAGTTTGACTGTGTCACAAGTTTGTCTAATTATACATAATATTTACAAATTCTTTTCACTTGCTAATATGCAATACATAATGTTATCTCTCTATCATATATCCTAGATGAACCTTATTGCAAAACTAAGTATGGAAAATGTTTTTTTTTTTCCGTTTAATGGATTGAGTAGGTTTATTTTGGTTTTCTATTTTGGTAGGTTTGCTGGGTTTGTTGTTTGGAGCTGTAATATGTTGTATTAATTTCTGCTAGGAAGTTGATAGTTTGATGATCGATCTTATGAGTTCATCATATTGGTTCTGTGACAGAACCTTCTGTGAAATGCCCAAATGAGAAAAAACACATGTGTTCTTGGGGGACTTATGTCAAGTCCACGGGCGCACACACCCATACACATGGGTCTCTCTAATATTAGTGATGTTTTGAAATGAGTCTATTTCTTCTAGATAAAAAGCTAAGTAGCTAACCAAAAGATTGGAGAAGCTTGCTCTTGAATTTGTGATTCTTCAAACCAATGTCTCTATAAGGTGGACATCAAACCATTGTTGTTCTCCAAGAGGTTGTAAGACTCTAAAAGCCTACTCTTGAATATTCTAGGCTTTCGTTTAGCTCATCTAACTGTTTGTTTTTGGAAGGCTAAACATTCATTTAATTTCTACTAACGTTATCTCTAAAAATTTCTTTCACATTTAAATACAACTCATTAGTACCACCAAATTTCTTAAATATACTATGACTGAATGTAAAACATCATCATTATCTTTATATATATATCTAAAAATTAGACACTCCAAGGAGAAAGACAACAATTTCATGGTAAAACATCATCATCTCATACAGAGCATACTATATACATTAGTATATCAACAAAGAATTATGTACTCATACATTAGAACATAGAATTAATTGTGAAAAATAGATGAATATCAAACTAACATCAAACATAGCTAGGCAAAGAGGGAGAGCATGAGGCAATGGAGGCAGTGAAGAAGCACAGAAGGAAAGCGCTAAAAGCCTAATAAACCATGATCTAAATTCTCAGCAAAACTTCTAGAACTATTGAGCAAAACTCAATCTAAATATCCTATTTAGCTGCACAACCTTGAGTCAAAAAATTGCCCCCCATAGTGTGCGAATGTGTGGTTTTCAAAGAAGAGAAAGAAAGACAAAGAATAACTGTTACTTACCTTCCTCGGTCACATATGCAGAACATCGGTGCAAGCTAGGATGGATGACGACAGCTCTCGATGG
>JAAIUW010000049.1:0-135346 GCA_014851425.1 Senna tora | reverse complement strand
ACTTTTTCGGCGTCGACTAGCTCTCCCCGGTCACTTTTCCAACGAACCCACCTCTTCTCCTTCTTCTCCTCCATCTGTCTCCACCCTCTCTCATCTCTCTCTACATTTTCTTTTTCTACTCTTACTCGATCTCTCTCTCTCTCTTTCTATCATTCTTCTCTTTTTTTATATATATTGTCCTTTCTATATTTTTAAAAAAAGCACTGCTTCCTCCACTTTAAATAAAATTAAAAATAAATAAATATTATAATAATTAAATAATTAAATAATAATAATAAATATAATTAACAATAAATAAATAATAACTAATATTATTTTTAATTTATCCCTTTTCCTATTTAATTCAGGTTTCCATTCCTTAGGTCCTAATTAGATCAAAAATTATTTTCAACTTCTTTCTTTCCCTTTCATTTCATTTTAAATTTCGAAAAATTTTCTTGGGTATTACATCTTTGAAAAAAAAATTTCTTTCCGTTTCTTTTTAATCTTTTATTTTTTTCTATATTCTTTTTTTAAGGTTTAATTCCTAGCCCCGAAATAAATCTTCTTAAATCCTCAAAATTTTTAAATAAATCATTCTTAATCCTCGAAATTTCCGGGGTTTACATAACCCTAAACCCTAAACCCGAAATTGTAAACTGTAGACCCTAAACCCTGAACCCCAACACTAAAAACCCTAAAACCCTTAACCACAAACCCCAAGCTTAAATCCTAAACCCAAACTCTAACTCCAAACACAAAATCCTATACCCAAAACCATCCAAACCCTAAACACTAAAGCCAAAACTGTCAATTGTAAATCGTAACCTTCAAACCCCAAACCCCAAACCCCAAACCCTAATCCCAACACCATAAACCTTAAAACCTATACCCTAAACCCTAAACCCCAAAGCCCAAACCCTAAACAGTATACCCTAAACCTAAAACCCCAAATCCTAAATCCTAAATCCCAAACACCAAACCCTAAACCATAAAACCTAATACCAAATCCTAAACCCTAAATCTGAAACCCTAATAAAGCTTAAACCCTAAACTTCAATCCTTAAACCATAAACCCAAAACTCTAAACCCCAAAAACTAAACCCTAAACCTAATCGTAAACAGTAAACCCTAATCCCTAATCCAAAATCCTAAATCGTTAAACTACACCCAAACCCCTAAACACAAAATCCTAAATCCCAAACCCTAAACCCTATAACCAAAATCGAAAACCCAAAATTCCAAACATAAACACCAAACCGTAAACCTGAACCCTAATAAAACCTAAACTCTAAACTCCAATCCCCAAACCCTAAACCATAATCCCCAAACCTCAAACCGTAAACCGTAAACCCAAAATAGTAAATTGTTAACCCTCAATGCCAAAACCCTAAACCCTAAACCCAAAACCCAAAACTCTAAGCCATATACCTAAAACTCGAAATTCTAAACCTAAACACTTGATACTAAACCCGAAACCCCAAACTCTAAACTCAAAACACCAACCCAAACCATAAACCCCTAAACCCTAAACCCCAAACCCCAAAACCCTAAACCCTAAACTCGAAATAGTAAATCCTAAACCTAAACCCTAAACCCTAAACCTCAAATCCTAAACCCCAAACCCTAAACATAAATGCCTAATTCCTAAATTTAAAACCTAAACCCTAAACCCACCAAACCCTAAACCCTAAACCCCAACCTTACCCTAAACCTAAACCCCAATTGCCAAACCCTAAACCCTAAACGTAAACCCTAAACCTATCCCCAAACTCAAAACCCTAAATTGTAAAGCCTAAACCCTTAACCCTAAACCATTAACCCTAAACACTAAACCTGAAATTGTAAATTCTAAACCTTAAACCTCAACCCTAAACCCTAAACCCCAAACCCCAAAACCTATACCTTAAACCCTAAACCCTAATCCCAAAACCATAAAGCTAAAACCTTTACCTTAAATCCCAAACCAAACCCTAAACCGTAAATCCCAAACCCCATACCCTAAACCCTAAATCCAAAACCCAAACCCTAAACCCTAAATCTAAATCCTAATAAAACCTAAACCATGAACTCCAATCCGCAAACCCTAAACTCTAAATCCTAATCCCCCAAAACCCTAAACCCTAAACTCGAAATTGTAAACTGTAAACCCTAACCACAAACCCCAAATCCTAAACCCTAAACCCTAAACCCTAAATCCCAAACCCTGAACACTAACACTAAACCATGAAATCGAAACTGTAAACTATAATGCCAAATCCTCAAACCTTAAACCCTAACCCGAAACACTAAACCATAAACCACATTCCAAACCCTAATAGTACAACCTAAACCTTAAATGAAAACCCAAACCCAAACTCCAAATCCTAAATCTCAAACCCTAAACCCTAAACCTAACCATAAACCTGGAACTGTAACTGTAAACCCTAACCCTAAATCCCTAAACCCTAAACCCTAAAGTTGAAATCCTAAACCCAAAACCCTCAACTCAAACACCAAACCCTGAACCCTAAACCATAAAATCCAAACCCTATACCCTAAACCCTAAAACTAATCCCAAAACCATACACCTTCAAACCTAGACCCTAACCCTAGACCTTAAACCCCAAACCCTAAATCATAAACCCTAAACTCTAAACCCTAACCCCAAACCCCAAACCTAAATCCTAAACACTGAACCCTAAACCCTAAAACCAAAACACCAAATCCTAAACCCTAAATCTGAACCCTAATAAACCTGAACCCTGAACAAATCCCAAACCCTATGCCCAAAACCAAAAATCCAAAACCCAAACCCTAACCGAAATAGTAAATTGTAAACCCTTACCAAAAACCCAACACTAATCCTAAATCCCAAACTCTGAACCCTATAACCAAAACCCAACCCTAAAATACAAACCCTAAACACCGAACCCTAAACCCTAAATTGAAAACCCTAAACACTAAACCCTAAACCCAAATCCATAAACAGAAACTGTAAATTGTATTACCTAATTCCCCAAACCTTAAATCTCTAACCCTAAATGGTAAAACCTAAACCCTAATCAGTAAACCCAAAGCAATAAATCCTAACCCTTAATCCATAAATCGAAAATCCTAAACCCTAAACCCTAACCCAAACCTAAAACACTAAATCATAAATCCCAAACCCTCAACCCTATACCCAAAACCCTATATTCCAAACCCTAAACACCAAACCCTAAACCCTAAACCCAAAATCAGAATCTGTAATAACCTAAACCCCGAACTCCAAATCACAAAACCGTAAACCGTAAAACCCTAAACCCCAAACCTCAAAATTGTAATCCCTAAACCGAAATAGTAAATTGTAAACCTAACCCCAAAACCCAAACCCTCAACCCTCAACCCTAAACCCTAAACGCCCAACCCTAAACCCTAAACCCTAGACCAAAAAACCCTGAACCTAATCTTGTAACTGTAAATTGCAAACACCTTAACCGAAACTATAAATTGTGTAACCCTAAACCTTAAACCCCAAACCCCAAGCCCTAAACCCTAAGCCCAAAACCCTAAACCTCATATCCTAAACCCCAAAACCTAAACCATAATCCTCAAACCCTAAACCTAAACCCTAAACCCCAAACCGAAAATCCTCAATCGCTAAACCCTAAACCCTAAACCATAAGCCTTAATCCCTAGACCCACAACCTTAAATTCTAAATCCTAAACCCCAAATCCTAAACAATAAGCACCTAAACCCTAAACCCTAAACCCCAATCCCTAAACCCCTAAACACTATACCCTACAATCTGGAACCTAACGCAACAAGCCTAAACCCTAACTCTAAACCCTAAACTCTAAATTAAAAACCCGAAACTATCAATCGTAAACCGTAATAAACCTAAACCCTAAATCCTAAACCCTAACCCTAAACCCAAATCCTAAACCCTAAACCCTAAACCATGAACTCCAAACCCTAAGCCCTTACCACAGTCCTAAACACTAACCCTAAGTCGTAAACCTTAAACCATAAATCCAAAACCTAAACACCCAAATCCCAAACCCTGAACCTGGAACCTAAACTCCAAACCCTATGCCCTTACCCAAGTCCTAAACCCTAAACCCAAACCCCAAATAGTAAACTGTAAACCCAAACCCCAAAACCCTATTCCCTAAACAGCAACCCCAAACACTAAACCCGAAACTGTGAACCCTGAACCTTAAACTGTAATCCCAAACCATAAACCATAAACCCAAAACCTAAACCCTCAACCCTGAACTCCAACCCCTACGCCTTTACCCCAATCCAACCCTAAACCCCAAATCGTAATACTTAAACCCTAACCCTTAAACCCCAAACCCTAAATCCTAAACCCAAACTATAAATTGTAACCCTAAACCCTAACGAAAAACACAAACCCTAAACCCTAAACCCAAAACCTGACATCCTAAACCCTATACTCTAACCCTAAACCCTAAACCCTAAATAGTAAACTGTAACCCAAAACCCTAAACTTAAACCCTAAACCCCAAATTCCAACACCCCAGACCCAAAACCCTGAACCCTAAACCCTAAACTCTAAATGCTAAATCCCAACTCAAAACACTAAACCCTAAACCTAAAACCATAAACCCTAAACCCTAAACCTAAAACCCTAAACCCTAAACACTAAATCCTAAATCCTAAAACTGTAAATCCTAATCCCTAAATCCTATACCCTAAACTCTAAATCTTAAATCCAAAACCCCAGACCTAAAACCCTGAACCCTAAACCCTAAACTCTAAATGCTAAATCCCAAACTCAAAACACTAAACCCTAAACCCTAAACCCTAAACCTAAAACCCTAAACCCTAAACACTAAATCCTAAATCCTAAACCGTAAATCCTAATCCCTAAATCCTATACCCTAAACTCTAAATCTTAAATCCAAAACCCCAGACCCTAAAACCCTGAACCCTAAACCCTAAACTCTAAATGCTAAATCCCAAACTCAAAACACTAAACCCTAAACCCTAAACCTAAAACCATAAACCCTAAACCCTAAACCTAAAACCCTAAACCCTAAACACTAAATCCTAAATCCTAAACCGTAAATCCTAATCCCTAATCCTATACCCTAAACTCTAAATCTTAAATCCTAAATCCTAAACCGTAAATAATAAACCCAAAACCCTAAACTCTAAGTCTCGAACCCTAACAGTAAACCCAAAACCCAAAACCTTTAACCAGAAACTGAAAACCATAAACCCTAAACCTTAAATCCCAAACCGAACACGCAAAACCCTAAATCACAAACCCTAAACCCTAAACACTAAACCATAAACCTAAATACAAAACGCAAAACCCTAAACCATAAACCCATAACCCTAAACCCTCAACTTTAAACCCCAAACCCTAAACACCAAACCCAAAACCCTAAAAACGAAACCTTAATGACAAAACCGTAAACTCTGAACCCGAAAACTAAAACCCTAAACCCTAAACACCAAACCCAAAACCTTAAACCCTAAACTTCAATCCCCAAACCCTAGATCCTAAACCCTAAACCCCAAAACCCAAAAGCCTAAACCCGAAACTCTAAACCATAAATCCAAAACCCTAAACCCAAAACCCTAAAACCCAAACCCTAAAACACAAACCCTAAACCCTTCAACCTTAAATCCCAAACCCCAACTCTAAACTCTTCCTAAGCATTAAACCCTAAATCCTAAGCCCTAAGCCCTAAACTCTAACGCTAAACACTAAACCCCAAGCCCTAAACCGTAAACGCTAAATCCTAAATCCTAAATCCTAAACGTAAAACCCTAATCCCTCAACCCTGAACCATAAACCACAAACCCAAATCTAAAACCCTAAATCCCAAACCCTAAACCCTAAACCCAAAAGCCCAAACCCTAAACTATAAACCCTAAACCGTAACCTCAAACCCTAAACCATAAACCCAAAACCCTATACCCTAAACCCTAAACTTTAAACCCTAAACCCTAAATCAAAAACCCAAACCCTAAACATTAAACCCTAAACCCTAAATCCCAAACCCTAAACACTAAACCCTAAACCCAAACCCCAAACCCTAAATCCTAAGCTCCAAACCCTAAACCCCAAAACCTAAACCCTATACCCTAAACACAAACCCTAAACCCTAAACTCCAATTCCCAAACCCTAAACCCTTAACCTGAAACCCCAAACACTAAAACTGTAAAACCCAAACCTTAAACCGTCAACTCAAGGCTCAAACCCTAAACCCTAAACTCTAAACCCTCAACCCTAAACCTTAAATCCTAAACTCCAAACCCTAAATCCTAAACACTAAACCCAAAATCGTAATCCCTAAATTTAAAACCCTAAACCGTAAACCCTAAACTCTAAACACAAAACCATAAACCTTAAGTCCTAATCCCAAAATCCCAAAATCCCAAACTCTAAAACCGAAACCCAAATCCCAATATCCCAAACCCTATACAGTAAACCCTAAAACAAAAACTTGAATCTGTAAATTGTAAACACTAAACCCCAAAACATAAACCCTAAACCCAAAACCCCAAACCCCAATTGCAAAACCCTAGACCCTAAATTGTAAACGCCAAACTCTATACGTAAATCGTAAACCGTAAACCCTATACCCTAAACCCTAATCCCTTAACCCAAAACCCTAAACTTTAAATCCTAAACCCTAAACCCTATATCCTAAACCTTAAATATCAAACCCTAAACACTAAACCCTAAAGCCTAACCCCTAAAGCTTAAAGCCTAAACCATAAACGCAAACAACTAAACCCAAAATCCAAAATCCTAACCACTAAACCCTAAATCAAATATCCTAAACGTTAAACTCTAAACCCTAAACCTTAAACACTAAACCCTCATTCAAAAACCGGAAACTGTAAACTGTAAACTGTAAACCCCAAACCGTAAACCCTAAACCCTAAATCTCAAATTGCAAACCCTAAACCCTAAATCCTAAACCCTAAACCCTAACCCTAAACCATATGCCCTAAATCCCAAACACAAAACACTAAATCATAAACCCAAAACCTTAAACCATAAACCCTAAATCCAAAATTGTAAAACCAAACCCTTAACCCCAAACCCCAAACCCTCAACCCTGAACTCCAAACTCTAAGCCAATACCGCAATCCCAAACCCTAAATCGCAAACAGTAAACTGTAACCCTAAACTTGAAATCCCAGCGCTTGAACCCTACACTCAAAATTGTAAATTGTAAATCCTAAAACCCAAACCCCAAACCCCTAAACCTTATACCCTGAACCCCAAACCCCAAACCCTATAACCTAAACTCTAAACCCTAAACCTTAAACCCAAACACCAAACCCTGAAACCTAAACTCTAAACCCTAAACCTTAAACTCCAAACACCAAACACTATACTCTAAACTGTAAACCCTAAACCGTAAACCCTAGACCCTACACCCTAAACATTAAACCCTAATCCCTAAACCCTAAAATTAAAACTCTAAACGCTAAATCCTAAAACCAAGCCCTAATCCATAAACCTTAAACCATAAACGCAAAACCTAACACCCTAATCCCAAACCCTAAACCCTAAATCACAAACCCCAAACCCCAACCCCTAAACCATATACCCAAAACTAAAATCGTAAATTTCTCCACCCTAAACCATAATCCATAAACCCCAAACCCTAAACCCTGAACCCCCAACCACAAGGCTTAACCCTAAACCATAATTCCCAAACCTTAAATACTAATCCTTAAACCACAAACCCCAAACCCTAAACCCCAAAATCTAAACCCTAATCCCTAATTAAAAACCCTAAACCATAAATCCTAAACCCTGAACTCCAATACCCTAATCCAAAACCCTAAATTGCAAACCCCAAAACACAAAACCCTGAACCTTAAACACGAAACTGTAAACTGCCAAACCTAAACCCGAAAAATAAAAATTATAAACCCTAAATCTTAAATCCTAAACCTCAAATCCTAAATGCCAAACCCTAAACCCTCAAACCCTAAACCCTAAACCCTAAACACTAAACCTTAAACCATAAATTGTAAACCATAAACCCTAAACCCTAAACCCTAAATCCCAAACGCTAAACCCTAAACCCAAACCCCATTCGCTAAACCCTAAAGCCCAAACAGTAAACCCCAAACCCTAAATGTAAACCCTGAACCCTATAATCTAAACCCCTATTCCCTAAACCCTAAATCCAAAACTCTAAATCCTAATCCCCAAACCCTAAACCCTAAACCATAAGCACAAAACCCAAATATCTAAACCCAAAATCCAAAACGCAAAAAGCTAAACCCTAAACCCTAAACACCAAACCTTAAATCCTAAACCCTAAACACAAACCCTAAACATTAAACCCTAATCCCTAAAGACCAAACTGTAAACCCTATATCAAAAACCCGAAACTTGTCAATCGTAAATCGTAAACCCCAACACTAAACTATAAACCTTAAATCCTAAACCCTAAACCCCAAACCTTAAACCCTAAAGCCCAAACCCTAAGCCCCAAAACCTAAACCCTTAACCCAAACCCTAAACTCCGAACCCGAAATCCAAAACCCTACACCATGATCCCTAAATCCTAAACCCTTAACCCTAAACCCCAAATGCTAAGCCCTAAATCTGAAACCCTAAACCCTAAACCCTAAACCGTAAACCTAAACCATAAACCCTAAACTCCAAACCTTAAGTTGTTACCCTAAACCCTAAAGCCCAAATCGTAAACCCTAAACCCTAAACCTTAAACCCCAAAGCCTAAACCCTAAACTTGATACTGTAAACTGTAAACTGTTAATTGTAAACCCCAAACACTATACCCTAAACCCCAAACACTAAACCTTAAACGCTAAACACTAAACCCTAAATCCTAAACCCCAAACTCTAAACCCTATATCCTAAACCCTAAACCCTAAACCCAAAACATAAATACCTAAACTCTAAACACTAAACCCTAAAGCCTAATCCCTAAACCATACACCCAAAACCCTAAATCCAAAATCCAAATCTGAAAACCCGAAACACTAAACCCTAAACCCTAATTCAAAAACCCGAAACTGTAAATCGTAAATTGTGAGCCCAAAACTCTAAACCCTAAATACTGAACCCCAAACCCCAAACCCTAAACCAAAAACCCTAAATGATAAACCCTCAACCCTATACCCCAAACAGTAAGCCCTAAATCTAAACCCTAAACACTAAACTGTAAGCCGTACACATTAAACCTTAAATCGTAAACCCAAAACCTTAAACCGTAAATCCCAAACCCTTAACCCGAAACCCTAAATCCAAAACCCTGTGCTCCAAACCCTAAACCCTAACCCCAATCCCAAACCCTAAACCCCAAACCCCAAATCATAAACTATAACCCTAAACCTTAAACCCCAAACCCAAAACTCTAAACTCGAAACTGTTAACTCTAAACTAAAAACCCCTAACCATAAACCTAAAACATTATACTATAAAGCCAAAACCCCAAACCCTAAAACCTAAACACTAAACCCTAAACCTAAAATCCTGAACCCTAAATCCTACACCCCAAACCCAAGACCATAAACCTTAAATGATAAACCCTAACCTAAAACCCTACATCCCAACCCTAAACCCAAAACCCCAAACCCTAAACCCTAAATCACAAACCCGAAACCCAAAACCATAAACCCAAAACCTTAAACCCTACACCATAAACCCAAAACCCTAAACCCTACACCTTATGCCCTAAACCCTAAACTGTAAACTTTAAACCTTAAACCGTAAACCGTAAACCGTAAACTGTAAATCGTAAACCCCAAACCCTAAACCCTAAACCCTAAATCCCAAACCCCTACACCTTATGCCCTAAACCCTAAACTGTAAACTTTAAACCTTAAACCGTAAACCGTAAACCGTAAACTGTAAATCGTAAACCCCAAACCCTAAACCCTAAACCCTAAATCCCAAACCCCAAACACTAAACCTTAAACACCCAAACCCCAAACCCCATACCCTAAAGCCTAGACCCCAAACCCCAAATCCTAAACCTTAAACACTATACACAAAACCTAAACATTGAACTCTAATCGCCATACCCATAACCCTAAATCCAAAACTCCAAAACCCAAAACGCTGAACCCTAAACCCAAAACTCTAAATTTTAAACCCTAAACCCCAAACCCCAAAGCCTAAACCCTAAACCTCAAATCCTAAACCCCGAACCCTAAACTCAAAACCCTAATTACTAATTTTAAAAACCTAAACAATAAACCCTAAACCCTAGACCTTAAACCCTAAACCTTAAACCCCTAACCTTAAACCCTACACCCCAAACTTGAATCGCTAAACCCTAAACCCTAAACTGTCAATCCCAAACCCTATACGTAAACTCTAAACCCTATACGCTAAACCCCAAACCCTAAACACAAAACCCTAAACCCTAAAGCCAAAATTCAAAACTCAATACCCTGAACCCTAAACCCAAAACAATAAACCCTATACCCTAAACACTAAACCCTAAACCCTAATCTCTAAACCCTAAATCAAGAACCCAAAATTGTCAGTCGTAAATTGTAAACCCGAAACCTTAAACCATAAACCAGTTGGGCGTCGAAACTAACAAAAAAAAATATCCTTCTACAATATGAACTAATAGAGCAAAGTGTAAGTAGGGTCAATCCCACAGAGATTGGATGGTTTTTGACTCTTCTAAAATAACCAAGATGCAAGTGGAAAAAGAAATAAAAGAAATTAAATTGGGGGTGTGAAATAACTGATCTAAGCTAAATAAAATAAATAAAGCATAATTAAAATCAAGTGACAAAATAATTAAAATCAGCTTCTGTGATAATATGTGGGCACAGGTAAACAATAGCGTCAACAAAAAAGTGATTAAATCAGAGGAATAAAAATCCAGCCAGTGTATCCATCCTTTGGAACTATTTTGAGTTGTTCATTGATTCAATTTATCACCTTCTAATATAGCATATTGGCTATAATGGTCGAATTACATCAAACATTATGATTCTCCCTTAAGTAATAGATTAAGAAATGTTAATTAACCTATTCTAATCAGCTAACAACCTAGGGAACGTCCTGTAAAATTGGTTTGCTAATAGCTTTGCACACATGGAGAATATACCAATACATAAAAGTAAATTCGAGAAGCTTAAATTCAAAAATATGATACCTAGTTCCTTAACACAAGCAACATATAACGTATATATTCCTTGTATCAATTGCTACACATGTCAAACTACCTAAACAATTACGGATTTAAATAGTTCCACTAGCAAGAACCCTATCTAACATAAATATGATTGATCAAGTCATCTATACATCAAGAAAGTCTCAAAATATGTAAATTTGAAACGAGGATAATACTATGGAAGAAGATGAGGCAAATAAAAGTATTTCCTAATCTCACAACCCAATTAAAAGTATTTCCTTCGAAAATTGGACTCCCTGCTAGAAAGAGAGTTTAGCCTCTCATATACATAATGTAAATAAAAAAGAAGTTAAGGTATAAGAGGAAAAATAGAGTGACAAGGCTGGAAAAATGCTCCTCTTCAATGCCCAAGAGCTTGGACGCGAATTACAGGTGGGAAAATGGTGAAGTCAGCTGCTAACAACTCCAGACCTTCAAGAGTTGCAGAACGGCGCCCTAAAACAAAGAATGGAGCGATGAAGATGATGAATCTTGCATATGGTTCCCTCGTTTAACATAAATCCTCCTTTCTTCTTGCCCACGCCAAAGCCCTACATTTCTAGTCCAAAATGATGCAGCATTGGCCCTCCGCGTGAGAAAAATGTGCTGGAATAAAGGGGATTGTAGAGTTGTTTTAAATCTCAGCTCTGTACTGGTTTTGTAATAAGCCATGCCCACGGCTTTCTGCTGCCACTTAAAAAAAGTACAAAAGAGACTAACTCAGCACCAATTTTAATTCCTTAAATCAAAGCTAAAGTAAGTTAGAGAAATGTCACTTTTGATGAATAAAAGTGCAAGAAAAATACTAAAAACCCAATGGAAGTCTTACATAAAATGGGACTTAACAAAACCTCAAACGCTAAACCCTTAACCGCAAACCCTAATCCCTACACCCTAAATGCCAAACCCCAAACCAGAAACTCTAAAGCCTAAATCCTAAACCCTAAAGCATAAACCACCCCAAACCCTAAGCCCTAACTCCCAAACCCTAAACCCTTAACCCTAAAGTTTAAACCATAAACCCTAAACCCTAAACCCTATATCCTAAACCCTAAACCCTAAATCCCAAACCCTAAACCCTAAACCCTGAACTACATAGCCTAGGCCCTTACCCAAATCCCAAATCCTAAAACCCAAATCAAAAACCGTAAACCGTAAACCTTATAACCCAAAGCCTAAACCCTAAACCCAAAATTGTAAACTATAAATCCTAAACCCCAAACTGTAAACCCTAAACCCTATACCGTAACCCGCAAACCACAAACACTAAACCTTAAACCCTAAATCCTAAACCTAAAGCCCTAAACCCTAAACCGTCAACCTAAAATCCTAAAACCTAAATCCTAAACACTAAACCCAAAACCCTAAACCCTAAACACTAATCCCTAAATGCTATATCTCAAAACCTTAAACACTAAACGCTAAACCCTAAACCCAAAACCATAAACCATAAACCCTAAATCCCAAACCCTAAACCCCAAACCCAAAGCCCAAAACCCTAAAATCGAAATCCTAAATCCTAAATCCCTAAATCCTAAACCCAAAACCCAAAACCTTAAACCATAAACTGAAAACCCTAAATCAGAAACCCAAATCCCTAAACACTAAACAAAAAACCCTAAACGCTAAACCTAAAACCATAAACCCAAAACCCTATCCCTTAAACCCTAAACCCTAAACCGAAAACCATAAACCGTAAACCCTAAACTCCAAACCCTAAACCCTAAAACCTTAAAACATATACTGTAAACCCAAAACTGTAAACCCTAAACCCCAAACCCCAAACCCCAAACCCTTAACTCTAAACCCCAAACCCTAAACTCTAAACCCTAAACCATAAACCCCAAACCCTAAACCTTCAAATCCTAAACCCCAAACCTTAAATCGTAAATCCTAATACCTAAACCCAAAACCCTAATCCCAAAATTTGAAACCCTAAACCATAAACCTTAAACCCTAAGCCTAAATCCCAATCACTAAACCCTATACCCTAAACCCTGAGCCCTAAATACAAAACCCTAGACACTAAACCCTAAATCATAAACTCAAAACCATAAATTGTAAACCCTAAACCTAAATCTCGAAACCTCAATCGCTAAACCCTAAATCGTAAATCGTAAACTCCGAACCCTAAACGTAAACCGTAAACCCTATACCAAAAACCCTAATCCCTAAACTGTAAATCTGAAACCCCAAACCCTAAGCCCTAAAGCCTAAATATCAAACCCTAAACCTTAAATGAAAAACCACCCTAAACCCTAAGCCCTAATCCATAAACCCTAAACCCAAAATCTAAAACCCTAAACCCTAACCACTAATCCCTAAACCACTACTAGAAAAATAGTGTTTAGTGACTGCCAAATCGGTCACGAAATAGTGAAATCAGTCACTAAATTAAGGTTTAGTGACCGACGGCGGCGGTTGGTATTTCGCTAGTCACTAATAAATTTGTGATCACGGAGTCGGCAGTCACAAATTTATTGACTGACAAGCGATCACAATTCGGTTAGAATATATCCAGCCCTCTTGTAGTCACAAATCGGTCACCAAATCGTTGTCACAATTGGGTCACAAAATTTGTGACTGACACGCGGTCAAAATTCAGTTAGAAATTTTGTGGCCCTCTCAATCACAAAGCGGTCACAAAGTTTGTGATTGACACATAGTCACAATTCAGTCAAAAAATATGGAACCTCCTCAATCACAATTCGATCACAAGATGCTGTTATAGTTCGGTCACAAATTTTCTGACTGAATCCATCTATAGTCACTAATTTGTAACAAATAAGCATTTAACAATAAATAATATTTGAAAATGATATAAAACACTAAAATATATATATATATATATATATATTTATATATTCATAGTAACAGCTAACAATGCTTGTATCTTAAACATACAAGTCAAACAATTATATGAGAACAAAATACAAGTGTAAAACAATTGAAAAGATAAAAACAACATCAACAACTGAGCAATTTGATCGCACTACTAGGGATATCATTCAGTCCTCAATTCTCACAAGTCAAGGATAGCAATTCCATCAACTCTACTCTGTTAGTTGAGAACATGCACCTTTAAGAGGAAAAAAAGTACCCAAATGTTAGTTGAGAGCATTAGCTTCAATAGGCACTACGTAGAAAAATAACCATCCACCAATAGAAGGCTTTCTACGCAAAAATTAGAGCAACCAGTTCATTAACGCGAACAAGTTCCTTCATATGAACCCAAAATTTCAAGCCACTAGGATTTCAGCAGGACAACAATTTTTTTTACCAAACATCAAGCCACAAGGATTCAAAATTCAAACAATTAAAATGCATAAACTCAACACCAATCACTTCACATGAACCTATAATGGAAATACAAACACAAATTAAGAAAGAATACATAATACATTTTTTAGTAGAAAAGAATACATAATACATAACATAGTGCAAAATGAATAAGGCACTAGGATTCCATATTGGTAAGTGCTAAAAGAATTTTAGTCATTAGTTTAAAATTCATCCAAAGATTGCTATCTCACTTGTTCGTGCTTACGATATGTGACAAATTGCAATATCATATTCTTAGCAATGTGCCGTTTTGCAATTGGTGGTTTAAATTTAATAGCGTTAATAGATACTTGTAATTAATTGAAAACTATATTTAAACTCAAGACTATACCACAAACGCAGTTAGAAAAAAAAAAACAAGATATGACATAAAAACCTGAAGTTAAGAAATCCCTGGGGTGTGTTTGGGAATTAAGAGTGGGAAAGGAAAGGAAGTGATTAGAAGAGGAGGGAAGGGAAGGTTAACCTTCCAAATGTCCTCCCCTTGTTTGGGTGTTGATAGCTACTAAAAAATACCCCAATTTGGGGTATCTTGAATTTGTGAAGGGGAAGGATAATGGAGGATTAAAGATTGATCTTACATTATGTTTCCCTCCAATTTTCATCTTCCCAAATAAGGGGATGATATCTTGAAAGCCTCCCCTTTCCTTCTTTTCTTTTCCTTAATCCCCAATCCAAACATACCCTAGATGCACACAAAACAGCAAAATAGCGCGTACGCAATGTGATTGCAAGTTTTTATTTAATTTTAAATTCCAAATATATATCTTTGACCTTGAACTATGAGAAACATAGATGCATCTCAATTCAAGCTGAAAAAGAGTATTAACATTTCTTATGGGATAATATTAGTCAAAGTTAAAAAGAATAAACCCAAGTAACTAAAATATAGATAGACAAAATAACATGACTCACCATTTGAGCACATGAAGAAAGTAAACTTACATTATATTAGTAGTTTGATATTGATGTTAATTTTTTTAAATGTTAATATAAAATAAAGAGGAAAATTACTTTTTGATAAGTGAGGATATCGTAACATTTATACCAATAAGAGACAACAAAGAAAGTGAAAATGAATCCTTTGAATAGCAAATTGATGAAGTGGTGAAGTTAAAGAGAAAAATAAATAAAATCTAAAGAAAAAAACAAAGAAATTAAAGTGATTAGAACCATATTTTTTTCTCTTTATTTTTAATTATACCATTTCTTCAACATACTAAATAGTAAAAACAGAGTATCCATTCTCTAACAAGGTTGTACCTAGGAACATCATTACACAATTGTTATTAGGAAGCTAAAAGTGTAAGCATTGTACTGAAAATGATGACAAGAATAATTGGTAAAAGTTAATAGCATTGGAAGAGAACAATTCGATTTTATTAATCATACAAATCAATAAATATATTTCCATCAATAATTTTTCTTCTCAAAACCCAAAAATAATTGTTACATGGCACTTTCTGTACCCTAAACCCTGAACACTAAACCCTAAAGCCTAAACCCTAAACCATAAACTCAGAACCTTAAACCCCAAAATCCAAAACCCTAAACCCTAAATCCTAAACTCTAAACACTATACCGTAAACCCTAAATTAAAAACTCCAAATTGTAAATCGTAAACCGTGCACCCCAAACCCTAAATACTAAACCCTAAATCCCAAACCCCAAACCTTAAATTCGAAAGCCTAAACCCTAAACTCTAAACCATAAACCCTCAATCCTAAACCCAAAACCATAAACCCCAAACCCTAAGGCCTAAATCCCAAAAACTAAGCACTAAGCACTAAACACTAAATCCTAAACCTTAAACCATACACCCAAAACTCAAAACCGTAAATTTCAAACCCTAAACCCTGAACACCAAACCTTAAGCCCTCACCCCAATCCCAAACCCTAAACCCTAAACCCCGAACTGTAAACCGTAAACTGTAAACCTTAAACCCAAAACTGTAAATTGTCAACCCTAAACCCCCAACCCAAAACCCAAAACCCTATACCCTACACCCCAAACCCTAAACCCCAAATCCTAAACTCGAAACTCTAAACCCTAAACCCTAAATCCTAAACCCTAAATCCTAAACCTCAAACCATAAACCCTAAACCCTAAATGCTAAATCCCAAACCCTAAACACAAAACCATAAACCCTAAACCGTAAACACAAAACCCTAAACCCTAAATCCCAAATCCTAAACCCAAAACCCTAAACCCTAAATCCAAAATCCTAAACCCAAAACCCAAAACCCAAAATCCCAAACCCTTAACACGAAACCCTAAATCCCGAACCCTAAACTTTAAACCCCAAACCCTAAACTCTAAATCACAACCCTAAACCCTAAACCCTAAACAATAACCCCCAAACCCCAACTCCCTAAACCCTAAACCCGAAATTGTAAACTGTAAACCCTGAACCCTAAATCCTAAATCTTGCACCCTAAACCCTAAAGCCTAAACCTTAAATCCTAAACCCAAAACACGAAACTTAAACCATAAACCCTAAATAAAAAACACGAAATTGTAAATGGTAAACCCTAAACTGAAACCGTAAACCCTAAACCATAAACCCTAAACCCTAAACCATAAATCCTAAATCCTAAACCCTAAACCATGAACCCCAAACCCTAGGTCCTCAATCCAAAACCCTAAGCACTAAGCACTAAACCCAAAATCTTAAACCATAAACCCAAAACCGTAAATCACAAACCCTAACCCAAACCTTAAACCCAGAACTCCAAACCCTAAGAATTTACCCTAATCCCAATCCTTAAACCCTAAACCTTTAACTTTAAACACCAAAGCCTATGCCCTAAACCATAAACCCCAAACTGTAAACTGTAAATCCTAATCCCCAAACCCTTAACCCAAAATCCTATACCCTAAACCCTAAACCCGAAATTCTAAACGCCAAACCCTAAACCCTCAATCCAAAATCAAAAACCCTAAACCCTAAACCTAAACATTGAAGCCTAAATCCTAATCCTGAAACCCTAAACCCCAAACCCTAAATGCTAAATCCTAAACCCCAAATACTAAACCCTCAACTCTCAACCCTAAACCATAATCTCAAAACCCTAAACCCTAAATCCCAAATCGTAAACCCCAAACCCTAAATCCTAAATTCAAAATTTAAACCCAACACCCAAAACCCTAAATCACAAACCCTAAACACAAAACCCTAAACCTTAAACCATAAACTGAAAACCTTAAACCCTAAATCCTGAACCCTAAACCTTAAACCCCAAACCCCAAACCCTAAACCCTAAAGCATGAACCCTAAACCTTAAAACCCAAACCCCAAACCCTAAACCCTAAATCACAATCCTAAACCCTAAACACTAAACCATAAACCCCTAAAGCCAAAACCCTAAACCTTAAACCATAAACTGAAATCATTAAACCCTAAACCTTAAACTCCAAACCCAAAACCCTAAACCTTAAATCCCGAACCCTAAACCTTAATCTCAAAACCCAAAACCAAAAACCCAAAATCACAACCCTAAACCCTAAACATTAAACCATAAACCCCAAAACCCGAAACTGTAAACCCTAAACCCCAAACCCCAAACCCTAAATCGCAAACTCTAAACCTTAAACCCTATATCCTAAATCCTAACTCCCAAACCCTAAACCCTAAACCCTAAGCCCTACACTCTAAATCCTAAATCATAAACCCTAAACCCAAAACCAAAACCCTAAATCCCAAACCATGAACACTAAACCCTAAACCCTAGACCTTAAACCATAAAGCCAAAACCTAAAACCCAGCATTCCAAACCCTAAACCCAAAACCCAAAACCCCAAATCCCAAACACTAAATAATAAACCCAAAACCGTAAACCCCAAACCGTGAACGCTAAACCCTAAACCCTAAACTCAAAACCCTAAACCCAAAACACTAAACCTTAAATAGTTAACCACAAACCCTAAACCCAAACCTAAAACTCAAAAACCCAAAACACTAAACCTTAAATCGTAAACCACAAACCCTAAACCAAAACCTAAAACTCGAAAACCCAAACTCGAAACCCCAATCGCTAAACCCTAAACCCAATACACTAAACTTTAAATACTAAAGCCCAAACCCTACACCCTAAACCCTAAACCCTAAACCTGAAACCCTAAACTCTAAATCCAAAACTGTAAACCCTAAACCCTTAATATAAAACCCTAAATAGTAAATACTAAACCCTAAACCCTAAACTGTAAACCCTAACCACTATACCCAAAGCCCATTAACTCTAAATCCTAAATTGCAAAGCCTAAACCCTAAATATCAAACCCTAAACCCTAAACCCTAAACCCAAAATCCAAAATCCAAAATCCAAAACCCTAAACCACAAACCGTAAATCATAAACCCTGAACCATAAACATAAAACCCTAAACCCAAACCCAAAACCCAAAACTCTAAATCCTAAACCCTAAACTTTAAACCATAAACCCAAAACCATAATCCCTAAACAAAAAACCTAAAACCCCAAACACAAACCCTAAACCTAAAATCCCAAACCCTAAACACTAAACCTTAAGACCCAAACCCCAAATCCTAAAGCCCAAATCCCAAACCCCAAACCTTAAACATTAAATCCTAAACCCTAAACCCTGAACTCCAATCCCCAAACCCTAAACCCTAAACCCCAAAATCCGAAAACCGTAAACCCGAAACTATAAACTGTAAACTCTAAACCCCAAACTGTAAAACCAATACCCTAAACCTTATACCCCAAACCGAAACCCTAAACCCTAAACCTTAAATCCTTAACCACAAACCCTATACACTAAATCCTAAATTGTAAACCATAAACCTTAAACCCTATATCCCAAACCCAAAACCCTAAATAATAAACCTTAAACCCTGAACCCTAAATCACAAACACTAAACCCTAATTCCTAAATCCCAAACCCTTAACCATAAACTCGAAACTGTACAATGTAAACCCTAAACCCCAAACCTTAAACCAGAAACCCCAATTGCTAAACCCTAAACACTAAACCGTAAACCCTAAATGCTATACCCTAAACCCTAATCCCAAAATCCAAAACCCTAAACACAAAACCCTAAAGCCTAAAGCCTAAACCTTAAATCCAAAACCCTAAACCCTAGACCCTAAGCATTAAACCCTAAACCTTAAACCCTAAATGCCCAACCCTAAACATGAAACCCTAAATCCTAAACCCTAAAACATACACCCTACATCCTAAACCCTAAACCCTAAACCCCAAACCCTAAATGCTAAATCCCAAACCCATAACACTAAACCCTAAATCGTAAACCTTAAACCATAAACCCAAAACCCTAAATCCCAAAACCTACACCCCAAACCCCAAATCCTAAACCCTGAACTCCAAATCCTAAGCCCTTACCCAAATCCGAAACCCTAGACTCTAAACCCTAAATCTTAAACCTCAAACTCTAAACCCTAAACCCTAAACCCAAAATCCAAAACCCAAAATCCCAAAACATTAAATCCTAAACACTAAACCCTAAACCCAAAACCCTAAACTATAAACCGAAAACCATAAACCTTAAAGCCTAAACCCTAAATTGTAAACTCTAAACCCAAAACCCAAAACCCTAAACCCTAAATCCCATACCCTAAACACTAAACTTTAAACACCAAAACCCTAAACCTTAAACACAAAACCCTAAACCGTAAACATAAAACCTTGAAACCTAAATCCTAAACACCAAACCCTAAACCCTAAATCCTAAACCATAAATGCTAAATCCCAATCCCTAAACAATAAACCATAAACCATAAACCCAAATCCCTAAACCCTAAATCCCAAACACTAAACCCCTAGCCCTAAACCTAAAACCCAAAACCCTAAATCCTAAAACCTAAAACCTAAACCCAAAACCCAAAACCCAAAACCCTAAAAACCAAACCCTAAACACTAAACCCTAAACCCTAAACCTTAAATCATAAACTCAAAACCCTAAACCCTAAATCCCGAACCCTAAACCTTAAACCCCAAACCCACAACCCTAAACTATAAAACCAAAACCTTAAACCCTAAATCCTAATCCCCAAACCCTAAACCTAAACCGTAAACACCAAACCTTAAATCATAAACCAAAAATCTAAAACCCTAAACCCTAAACATTAAACTGTGAACTGTAAACCCTAAAAACTAAACCGGACACCCAAAACCCTAAACCCCAAACCCGAAATCGTAAACCCAAAACCCTAAGTCCTAAATCCTAAACCCCATACCCTAAACACTAAAAAAGTAAACCTTAAACCAACAACCATAAACCCTTAACCCTAAATCCCAAACACTAAACCCCAAACCCTAATCCCTAATCCCAAACCCTAAACAATAAACTCGAAAATGTAAATTGTAAACCATAAGCTCCAAACCTTAAACCCCTTAACCCTGAACCCGAATAGCAAAACAGTAAACCCTATATGTAAACCCTAATCACTAAACCCAAAACCCTACACTCTAAATCCTAAACCCCAAACCCCAAACCCTACACTAAAAACATTAAACACTAAACCCTAAATCGCAAACCCTAAAACCTAATCCCTAGATCGCAAACCCTAAACATTAAACCCTAAACCATAAACACGAAACTGTAAATTGGAAACCCTAAACCCTAAACCCGAAACTCCAATCGCTAAATCGTAAACCCCGAACCCTACACGTAAACTGTAAACCCTATACCCTAATTGCTAATCCCTAAACCCCAAACCTCAGACCCTAAATCCAAAATAAAAAAACCCTAAACCCTAAACTATAAACCTTAAATCCTAAATTCTAAACTCTAAACCCTAAACCGTAAATCAAAAACCCGAAACTATAAATTGTCAACTGTAAACACAAAACCCTAAACCCCAAACTCTAAATCCCAAACCCAAACCATAAACCCTAAACCCTAAACCATAAAACTAAAATCCTAAGCCCTATACCATAAACCCAAAACCCTAAGCAATAAACACGAAACCCAATGCTCTAAACTCGAAACCCTAAACCTTACACCACAAACCCAAAACCCTAAATTGTATATCCCAAACCCTTAACCCTAAACCCCAAACCCTGATCCCTGAACTCCAAAGCCCAATCGCTTACCCCAATCCCAAACCATAAACCCTAAACCCAACACCGTAAACCCTAAACTTTAAACCCCAAAGCCTAAACCCTAAATCCTAAACTCAAAATTGTAAACTATAAACCCTAAACCCCAAACCCCAAACCCCAAACCCTAAATCCTAAATCTCAAACTCTAAACCCTAAACACTAAACTCCAAACCCTAAACCCTAAATTTCAAACCCTAAACCCAAAACCCAAAACTCTGAACCCTGAACCCTAAACCCTAAACCCTTAGCTTTAAACCCTAAACCCTTAGCTTTAAACCCTAAACCCAAACCATAAACCATATACCCTAAATGCTAAACATCAAACCCTAAACCAAAATCCCAAATCCCTAAGCCCCAAGCATCAAAATGTAAATCCGAAACCCAAAATCTAAAACCCTAAACTCCAAACCCTAAACCCTAAATCCTAAACCCTCAACCATGAACTCCAATGACTAAAACTTAGACCTTAAACCCCAAACCCAAAAACCCATAACCTTAGACCCTAAACCCTAAACGTCAAACACCAAGCCCCAAACCCTAAACCCTGAACCATAAACAAAAAATAGTAAACCCTAAATCCCAATAGCCAAAGCCTAAGCCTTAAACCCTAAACTCTAAATCCTATATTCGAAACCCTAAACCCTAAATCCCAAATCCCAAACCATGAACACTAAACCCTAAACCCTAAATCTTAAACCGTAAACCCAAACCCTAAAACCCTAAATCCCAAACCCTAAACTGTAAACCTCAAACTTGAAACCCTAAACCTTAATTCACAAACCCTAAACCTTAAACCAAAAAACCAAAACCTTAAACCCTAAACCCTAAATCCAAAACCCTAAACACAAAACCTTAAACCCAAAACTCCAAACCTTAAACCTTAAACCCTAAACACTAAACCATAATTCGTAAACCCTAAACTCTAAACTCTAATTCTCAAACCCTAAACCCTAAATGCCAAATCCCAAAGTGAAAAACCCTAAACCCTAAACCCGAAACGGTAAACTCTAAACCCCAAACCCTAAACCAAAAATCCGAAATCTGAAACTCTAAACCCAAACCCCAAATCGTAAACCCTAAACCTTAAGTACTATACCACTAAACGCTAAACCATAGACTCGAAACTATAAATTGTAAACCCTAAACCCCAGATCCCAATCGCTAAACCGTAAACCCTGAAACGTAAAAGCCGAACCCTAAACGTAAACTTTAAACACTATACCCTAAACTCTAAATCCTAAACCCCAAACCCAAAATCCTAAACTCTAAGCTTTAAACCCTAAACCCTAAACCCTAAACCATAAACATCAAACACTAAGACCAAATCCCAAAACCCTAAACCCTAAACCCTAAACCCTAAAACCTAAACCCAAAATCGAAAACCCTAAACCATAAACACTAAACTCCAAACCCAAAATCCTAAACCCTAAACCATGAAATCCAATGCCCAAACCCTAGACCTTAAATCCCAAACCCATAAACCCAAAATCCAAGACCCTAAACCCTAAACCTCAAACCCCTAACCCCAAACCCTAAACCTTAAATCAAAAACACTAAACTCTACATCCCAACAGCCAAACCCTAAATGCTAAAAACTATATCCTAAACCCTAAACCCTAAACCCTAAACCATAGACCCTAAATCCTAAAACTTAAACCCTAAACCCAAAATCCAACACCCTCAACCCAAAACCCAAAACCCAAAACCCTAAATCCTAAACCCTAAACCCAACCCCTAAATAAAAACCCGAAATTGTAAATTGTAAATCGTAAACCGTAAACCGTAAACCCAAAACCCTAAATCCCAAACCCAACCCCTAAACCTTAAACCCTAAAACATTAACCCTAAATTCTAAACCTTGAGCCGTAAATTATAGACCCTAAACACTAAACCCTAAACCCTAAACCTTAAACAATAAATCCAAAGCCCTAAGCTATAAATCCCAAACCCTTAACCTAAACGCCGAACCCTAACCTTGAACTCCAAATCCTAAACCTTACCACAATCCCAAACCCTAAACCCTAAACCCTAAACTCAAAACCCTAAACCGTTATCTTAAACCCCAAAGCCTAAATTGTGAAAGCCAAAACCAAAAACCCTTAACCATAAACCCTAAATCTTAATCCTTAAACTCTAAACCCTAAACCCTAAACCCTAAATTGTAAATCGTAAACCCTCAACCTAAAACCCTGAACCATAAATACTAAAACCCAAACCCTAAACCCTAAACTCTAAACCCTATACCCTAAACCCTAAAAGCTAAATCCCAAACCTTAAACACTAAACCCTAAACCATAAAACCAAAACCCTAAATCCCAAACCCTAAATTGCAAACCCTAAAATCAAAACCATAAACCCTAAACACTAAATCCCAAAGCCCAAACCCCAAACATTAAACCCTAAACACTGAATCCCAAACCCTAAATCCTAAATCCCAAACCCTAAACCTTAAACCACAAACTCAAAACCCTGAACCATAAACCTTAATCCCCAAACCCTAAATCACAACCCTAAACCCTAAATAGTAAACCATAAAGCCTAAACCCTAAACCCTAATACATAAACTCAAAAACCTAACCTTTAAACCATAAACCCTAAATAATAAATCCTAAACCCCAAATCATAAACCCTAAACCCTATACACGAAACCGTAAACCGTAAACCAAAAACTATAAACCCTAAACCCTAGACATCAAAGCCTAAACCCTAAACCTAAAATCTAAGACCCTAAACAACAAACCCTCAACCGTAAACCCTAAACTTCAAATCCCCAAACTCTAGACCCTACACCCCAAACCACAAATCCCTAATCCTTAAACTCGTAATTGTAAACTGTAAACCCTACTTCCCAAACCTTAACCCCAAAACCCAAAACACTAAACCCTAAACCCTAAACACCAAATAGTAAACCCTACACCATAAATCCCAATCCCTAAGCCTTAACCCTAAACCCTAAACCCAAACTCCAAAATCCTAAACCCAAAACCCTAAATCCCAAACCCTTAACACGAAACCCTAAACCCTAAATACTAAATCCTACGCCCTCAACCAAAACTCCTAGTCCCTAAATCCCAAAACCTCACCACTAAACCCTAAACCCTAAACCCAAATCCCTAAACCCTAAACCATAAACACAAAACCATCAACCTTCAACCCTAAACCCGAAACCCTAAGCCCTAAACCCTAAACCTAAAACCCAAATCCCAAACCCTAAACACTAATCCTTAAATCCTAAACCCTAAACCCCAAACCCAGAACCCTATATCGTAAACCCTAAACTCCAATCCCTAAACTCTAAACCTTAATCACCATAATCCTAAACCCTAAACCCGAAACTATAAATTGTAAACCCTAAACCGTAAACCATAAACCTAAAACCCTAAACACCAAACCCTAAACAATAAACCCTAAATCCTAAACCCTAAACCCTAAATCCTAAACCCTAAACCCCAAACCCCAAACCCCAAACCCTAAACCCCAAACCCCAAACCCTAAACCCCAAACCCCAAACCCTAAACCCTAAACCCTTAACTAGAAGCCCTAAATCCTAAAATCTAAACCCTAAACCCTAAATCCAAAACTCGAAACCCTAAACCCTAAACCCTAAACTCTAAACCGTTAACCGTAAACCCTAAATCCTAAACCTTAAACCCTAAACCCTAAACCACAAACCCTAAACCCTAAATACCAAACCCTAAGCACTAAACCTTGAACCCTAAACCCTAAACCCTGAACTCCAAACCCTAAGCCCTTACCCCAAACACAGACACTAAACCCTAAACCCTAAATCGTAAACCCCAAACTCTAAACCCTAAACCTTCAACTCGAAACCCAAAACCTAAAACTCCAAACCCCAAACCCTAAACACTAAACCATAAATGCTAAATCCTAAACCCTCAACACTAAACCCTAAACCCTAAACCATTAACCAATAACCCAAAACCATAAATCCCAAACCCTAAACACTAAACACTAAGCCCTAAACCGTAAACCCTAAAACATAAACCCAAAACCCTAAACACTAATTCCTAAATGCTAAACTCAAACCCTAAACCCTAAACTGTAAACCTAAATCCTAAATCCTAAACCCCAAACCAAACCCCTAATCCCAAAACCCTAAACCAAAACCCCTAAACCTTAAACCATAAACCCTAAATCCTAAACCAAAAACCCAAAACCCTAAACCCAAAATCATAAACACTCAACCCAAATCCATAAACCCTAAACCCTAAACCCTGAACCCTAAACCATAAACCCAAACCCAAAACCTTAAATCCTAAATTGTAAACCTTAAATCCTAAACCCTAAACAAAAGCCCTAAATCTTAAATCTTAAATCCGAAATGCTAAACCCTAAACCCTAAAACTAAAACCCCAAAACCTTTAACACAAAACCCTAAACCCTAAACCAAAAACCACAAACCCTAAACCTTAAATCCGTTACCCTTAACTTTAAACCGCAAAACCAAAACCTTAAACCCTAAACAATAAACCCAAAACATTAAACCCTAAACCTCGAAACCTTAAATCATAAACCCTAAAATTTTAACCCTAAACCCAAAACCCTAAATCCTTAATCCTAAACCCCAAACCCTAAACCCTAAACCCTAAACACCAAAACCCTAAGCCCTCAACCCAAACCCTAATGCCGAAACACCAAACCCTAAACCTTAAACCCAAACACCATTCCTCAAACCCTAGACCCTAAACCTTGAACTCCAACCCAAAACCCTAGACCCAAAACTATAAACTGTAAACCGTAAACCCCAAACCCGAGAACTAAAACCTTAAACCCTAAAACCCAAATTGCAAATGCCTAACTTGAAACCCAAAACCCCAAACCCTAAAACCCAAACCCCAAACCCTAAACCCTAAATCCTAAATCCTCAACCCCGAACCTAAAAGCCTAACTCTAAATCCCAAACCCTGAACACTAAACCCTAAACCATAAACCATATAACCAAAATATAAAACACTAAATCCCAAACCCTAAACCCAAAACCCCAAACCCAAAACTCAAAACCCTAAATTAAAATCCCTAAACCCTAAATACTAAACCTCAAACAATAACCCTAAACCCAAAACCCTTATCCCTAAATTTAAAACCCTAAACACTAAACCCTGAACCCTAAACCATAATTCTTAAAACTTAACCCCTAAATCCCAAACCCTAAACCCTAAACCTTAAACGATAAACCCGAAGCCTAAACCCTAAACCCGAAATTGTAACGTTATAAACCCTAAACCCTAAACCTTGAACACTAAACATAAACCCAAAACCTAAGAACCTAAACCCTAAACCATAAACCCCAAGCCCTAAACCCTAAACCCTAAACTTTAAACCATAAACCCAAAAGCCAAAACCCTAAACTCCAAACCGCTAACCCTAAACCCTAAACATTAAACCCCAAATCATAAACCCTAAACCCGAAACCCAAAACCTGAAAATGTAACGTTATAAACCCTAAACCCAAAACACTAACCATAAACCCAAAACCCTAAACCCTAAACCCCAAACCCTAAACCCTAAACCCTAAATCCTAAACCCTAACCCTAAACCCTAAACACAATACCCAAAACTTGAAACCCTAAACCCTAAACCCTAAACAAAAAACCATAAACCCAAAACCAAAAACCCAAAACCCTAAACCTAAACCCTAAACCCTACACCATAAACCATAAACCCTAAACCATAAACCCAAAACCCAAAACCCAAAATCCTAAACCCAAAACACTAAATTTAAAAGCCTATACACAAAATCCTAAACCATAAACCTTCAACCCTCAACCCTAAATTCCAAATCCTAAACCCTAACCCTAAATAGAAAACGCTAATCCCTAAATCTCAAATCGTCAACAATAAACCCTAAACCATAAACCCGAAATAGTAAATTGAAAACCCTAAACCCCAAACCTTAAGCTCGAAACCCTAATTGCTAAACCGTAAACCCTAAATCGTAAACCCCAAACCCTAAAAGCTATACCCTAAAACCTAAACACAAAACCTTGAACTCTAAATCCTAAACCCTAAACCCTAAACCCTAAATATCAAACCCTAAACAATAAACCCTAAATCCTAAACCATAAACCCTAAACCGAAAACCCTGAACCCTGAACCATAAGCCCTAAACCTTAAATAAAAACCCCAAAACTGTAAACCGTATATTGTAAACCCCAAAACCTAAACCCCAAACCCCAAATCCTAAACCCTAAACCATAATCCCTAAATTGTATCCCATAAACCCTAAAACCCAAACCCTAAACCATAAACCCTAAACACTAAATGCTAAAACCTAAACCTTAAACCATTAACCCAAAACACTAACAACTAAATCCAGAACCCCAAACCCTAAACCCTAAACTCTAAACCCTAAACCCCAAACCCTAAACCCTAAACTCCAAATCCAAAACCCAAAACCACAGACCCAAAACCTTGACCCCCAAACCTTAAACCCTGAACTCCAAATCCTAAACCATAAATTCCAAACCCAAAACCCTAAACCCCAATCCCAAACCCTAAGCTTGACACCCTAAACCTTAAATACTAAACTCTAAACTTTAAACCCCAAACCTTAAACCCGACACCCAAAACCCTAGACCGTAAACATTAAACCCAAAATCCTAAACCCTAAACATGAAACCCTAAATGCTAAATCACAAACCCTAAACCCTAAATCCTAAACCCTAAACAGTAAACCCTAAACCCTAAACCCTAAACCCAAAACCAAAATCCCTAATATCTAAACCCTAAACCCCAAACCCTAAACCCAAAACCCTAAATCGTAATTCCTAAACCCTAAGCCCTATACCCTAAATCATAAATCCCAAACCCTAACCACTAAACCCTAAACCCTAAACCTTAAACGAAAAACCAAAAACCCTAAACCCTAAACCCCAAACTAAAACCCTAAACCCTAAATCACAAAGCCTTGACTAAAAACCATAAACGCAAAACCCAAAACCCTAAACCCTAAACCATAAACCCAAGACCCTAAACATTAAATCCTAAATCCTAACCCTAAAAGCCTAAAACCTAAACCCTAAACCCTAAACCCTAAACCCTAAACCTAAAATCCTAATTCCTAAACCTTAAACCCTAAACCCTAAATCCCCAAACATTAAACCCTTAACCCTAAACCATAAACCATAAACCCAAAACTGTGAACCTTAAATCCCAAACACTAAACATTAAACCGCAAACTCAAAACTCAAAACCCTAAACCCTAAACCTAAAAGCCTAAACCATGAAACCCTAAACCCTAAACACTAAACTTTAAACTCTAAATCCAAAACTCTAAACCATAAATCCTAAACCCTAAACCCTAAACACCAAACCCTAAAATGTCAACCCAAACCCTAAACCCCAATCCCTAAACACCAAACCCTAAATACTAAACACCCAAGCATATACCCTAAACCCTGAACTCCATTCCTCAAACCCTAGACCCTAAACCCTTAACCCAAAATTGTAAACTGTAAACCGTAAACCCTAAACCCCAAACTGCAAACCCCAAATTCAAAACCCTCAACCCTTAACCCTCAACCCTAGACTCCAAACTCTAAACCGTAAACCGTAAACCGTAAACCCTAAATCCCAAACCCCAAACCCTAAACCAT
Source organism: Senna tora (assembly GCA_014851425.1). Lineage (NCBI taxonomy): Eukaryota > Viridiplantae > Streptophyta > Magnoliopsida > Fabales > Fabaceae > Senna > Senna tora. The sequence continues at coordinate 106,190 of JAAIUW010000049.1, read as the reverse complement.
AAATCCTAAACCCGAAACCCTAAATCCCAAATCCTGAACACTAAACCCTATACCCTTATCCTTAAACCATAAACCTAAAATCGAAAACACTAAATCCCAAACCCTAAACCCAATTTCTAAACCCTAAACCATAAACCCTAAACCCAAAAACCTAAACCATAAAACTGAAAACCTAAACCCAAAACCATAATTCCAAAATTGTAAACCCTAAACCCTAAACTTTAACCTTGAAACCCTAAATGCAAAACCCTAAACCATATATCTTAAACTCAAACCCTAAATCCCGAACCCTTAACCCTAAACCTTAAACTGTAATCTCAAAACCCTAAACCTTTAATTCCGAACATTAAACCCCAAACCCTAAACACAGAACCCTTACCCCAATCGTAAACCCTAAACCATTAACCCTAAATCGTAAACCTTAAACCCCAAAGCATAAACCCTAAACCCAAAATAGTAACGTTGAAAACCCTAAACCCTAAACACTAAACAATAAACCCAAAACCCTATACCCTAAACCCTAAACCCTAAACATTAAACCATAAACCCAAAACCCTGAACCCTAAATCCAAAACCCCAAACCCTACACCCTAAACCCCAAACCCTAAATTCTAATTCCTAAACCCCAAACCCTAAACCATAAACCCAATAAATAAAACCCAAAACCCTAAAACCCTAAAACCCAAATAATAAACCCTAAACCCTCAATACCAAACCCTAAGCACTAAACCTTGAAACCCTAAACCCTAAACCCTGAACTCCAAACCCTAAGCCCTTACCCCAAACACAGACAATAAACCCTAAACCCTAAACCGTAAACCCCAAACTCTAAACCCTAAATCTTCAACTCGAAACCCAAAACCTAAAACCCCAAACCCCAAACCCTAAACACTAAACCATAAACGCTTAATCCTAAACCCTCAACACTAAACCCTAAACCCTAAACCATTAACCAATAACCCAAAACCATAAATCCCAAACCCTAAACACTAAACACTAAGCCCTAAACTATAAACCCTAAAACATAAACCCAAAACCCTAAACACTAATTCCCAAATGCTAAACCCCAATCCATAAACCCTAAACCGTAAACCTAAATCCTAAATCCTAAACCCCAAACCAAAACCCCTAATCCCTAAACCCTAAACCCTAAACCCTAACCCCTAAACCTTAAACCATAAACCCTAAACCCTAAACCATAAACCCAAAACCCAAAACCCTAAATCACAAACACTTAACCCAAAACCATAAACCCTAAACCCTGAACCCTGAACCCTAAACCATAAACCCAAACCCAAAACCATAAATCCTAAATCGTAAACCTTAAATCCTAAACCCTAAACACAAAGCCCTAAATCTTAAATCCTAAATTCGAAACGCTAAACCCTAAACCGTAAAACTTAAACCCCAAAACCTTTAACATAAAACCCTAAACCCTAAACCAAAAACCACAAACCCTAAACCTTAAATCCGCTACCCTTAACTTTAAACCGCAAAACCAAAACCCTAAACCCTAAACAATAAACCCAAAACATTAAACCCTAAACCTCGAAACCTTAAATCATAAAGCCTAAAATTTAAACCCTAAATCCTTAATCCTAAACCCCAAACCCTAAACCCTAAACCCTGAACACCGAAACCCTAAGCCATCAACCCAAACCCTAATGCCCAAACACCAAACCCTAAACCTTAAACCCAAAGACCATTCCTCAAACCATAGACCCTAAACCCTGAACTCCAACCCAAAACCCTAGACCCGAAACTATAAAATGTAAACCGTAAACCCCAAACCCGAGAACTAAAACCCTAAACCCTAAACCCCAAATTGCAAACACCTAACCTGAAACCCAAAACCCCAAACCCTAAAACCCAAACCCTAAACTCTAAACCCTAAATCCTAAATCCTCAACCCCGAACCCAAAAGCCTAACTCTAAATCCCAAACCCTGAACACTAAACCCTAAACCATAAACCATATAACCAAAATATAAAACACTAAATCCCAAACCCTAAACCCTAAACCCCAAACCCAAAACCTAAAACCTTAAAATAAAAACCCTAAACCCTAAATACTAAACCCAAAACCCTTATCCCTAAATTTAAAATCCTAAACACTAAACCCTGAACCCTAAACCATAATTCTTAAAACCTAACCCCTAAATCCCAAACCCTAAACCCTAAACCTTAAATGATAAACTCGAAGCCTAAACCCTAAACCTGAAATTGTAACGTTCTAAACCCTAAACCCTAAACCTTGAACACTAAACAAAAACCCAAAACCTCAAAACCTAAACCCTAAACCATAAACCCCAAGCCCTAAACCCTAAACCCTGAACTTTAAACCATAAACCCAAAACCCAAAACCCTAAACACCAAACCGCTAACACCAAACCCTAAACATTAAACCCCAAAGCATAAACCCTAAACCCGAAACCCGAAACCTGAAAATGTAACCTTATAAACCCTAAACCCAAAACACTAACCATAAACCCAAAACCCCAAACCCCAAACCCTAAATCCTAAACCCCAACCCTAAACCCTAAACACAATACCCAAAACCCAAAACCTGAAACCCTAAACCCTAAACCCTAAACACTAAACCATAAACCCAAAACCCAAAACCCTAAACCTAAACCCTAAACCATAAACCCTAACCATAAACCCTAAACCATAAACCCAAAACCCTAAACCCTAAATCCTAAACCCAAAACACTAAATTTAAAAGCCTATACACAAAATCCTAAACCATAAACCTTCAACCCTCAACCCTAAATTCCAAATCCTAAACCCTAAACCCTAAATAGAAAACGCAAATCCCTAAATCTCAAACCGTCAACAATAAACCCTAAACCATAAACCCGAAATAGTAAATTGAAAACCCTAAACCCAAAACCTTAAACCTGAAACCCTGAACTCTAAATCCTAAACCCTAAACCCTAAACCCTAAATACCAAACCCTAAACAATAAACCCTAAATCCTAAACCATAAACCCTAAACCGAAAACCCTGAACCCTGAACCCTAAGCCCTAAACCCTAAATAAACACCCCGAAACTGTAAATTGTATACTGTAAACCCCAAAACCTAAACCCCAAACCCCAAATCCTAAACCCTAAACCATAATCCCTACATTGTATCCCATAAACACTAAAACCCAAACCCTAAACCATAAACCCTAAACACTAAATGCTAAAACCTAAACCTTAAACCATTAACCCAAAACACTAACAACTAAATCCAGAACCCCAAACCCTAAACCCTAAACTCTAAACCCTAAACCCGAAACCCTAAACCCTAAACTCCAAATCCAAAACCCTAAACCACAAACCCAAAACCCAGACCCCCAAACCTTAAACCCTGAACTCTAAATCCTAAACCCTTAATTCCAAACCCTAAACCCCAATCCCAAACCCTAAGCCTAACACCCTAAACCTTAAATCCTAAACTCTAAACTCTAAACTCTAAAGCCCAAACCTTAAAGCCGACACCCAAAACTCTAGACCGTAAACATTAAACCCAAAATCCTAAACCCTAAACACGAAACCCTAAATGCTAAATCACAAACCCTAAACCCTAAACACTAAACCCTAAACCCTAAACCCTAAACCCAAAACCCTAATATCTAAACCCAAAACCCTAAATTGTAATTCCTAAACCCTAAGCCCTATACCCTAAATCTTAAATCCCAAACCCTAACAACTAAACCCTAAACCCTAAACCTTAAACCATAAACCAAAAACCCTAAACCCTAAACCCTAAACCCCAAACTAAAACCCTAAACCCTAAATCACAAAGCCTTGACTAAAAACCATAAACGCAAAACCCAAAACCCTAAACCATAAACCATAAACCCAAGACCCTAAACATTAAATCCTAAATCCTAACCCTAAAATCCTAAAACATAAACCTTAAACCCTAAACCCTAAACTTAAAATCCTAATTCCTAAACCTTAAACCCTAAACCCTAAATCCGAAAACATTAAACCCTTAACCCTAAACCATAAACCATAAACCCAAAATGGTGAACCTTAAATCCCAAACACTAAACATTAAACCGCAAACTCAAAACTCAAAACCCTAAACCCTAAACCTAAAAGCCTAAACCAAGAAACCCTAAACTCTAAACACTAAACTTTAAACTCTAAATCCAAAACTCTAAACCCTAAATCCTAAACCCTAAACACCAAACCCTAAAATGTCAATCCAAACCCTAAACCCCAATCCCTAAAAACTAAACACCCAAGCATATACCCTAAACCCTGAGCTCCATTCCTCAATCCCTAGACCCTAAACCCTTAACCCGAAATTGTAAACTGTAAATCGTAAACCGTAAACCCTAAACTGCAAACCCCAAATTCAAAACCCTCAACCCTTAACCCTCAACCCTTAACCCTAGACCCCAAACTCTAAACTGTAAACCCTAAACCCTAAAACCCAAACCCCAAACCATAAATCCTAATCCCGAAACCCTAAATCCCAAATCCTGAACACTAAACCCTATACCCTTATCCTTAAACCATAAACCCAAAATCGAAAACACTAAATCCCAAACCCTAAACCCTAACCCTAAACCCTAAACCATAAACCCTAAACCCAAAAACCTAAACCATAAAACTGAAAATCTAAACCCAAAACCATAATTCCAAAACTCTAAACCCTAAACCCTAAACATTAACCTTGAAACCCTAAATGCAAATCCAAAAAACCTAAATTCTAAACCCCAAATTCTAAACCGTAAACACTACATCCCAAACCCTAAACCCTAAATCCTAAACCCAAAAAAACTCTAAACCCTAAACACCAAACCCTAAACCCTAAACCACAAATCCTAAACCCTAAACCCTGAACTCCAATCCCCAAATTGTAAACCCTAAATTCCAAACCCCAAACATAAAACCCTGAGCCTTAATCCCGAAATTGTAAATTGTAAACCCTAATCCCAAAACCCTAGACCCAAAACCTAAACCCTAAACCCTAAACACTAAACCCAAAACCTTAAATACTAAACCACAAACGCTAATCCCTAAATCCTAAACCAAAAACCTTTATCCCTAAATTTAAAACCCTAAACCATATATCTTAAACTCAAACCCTAAATCCCGAACCCTTAACCCTAAACCTTTAATTCGAAACATTAAACCCCAAACCCTAAACCCAGAACCCTTACCCCAATCCTAAACCCTAAACCATTAACCCTAAATCGTAAACCTTAAACACCAAAGCATAAACCCTAAACCCAAAACAGTAACGTTGAAAACCCTAAACCCTAAACACTAAACAATAAACCGAAAACCCTATAACCTAAACCCTAAACCCTAAACATTAAACCATAAACCCAAAACCCTGAACCCAAAATCCTAAATCCCAAACCCTACACCCTACACCCCAAACCCTAAACTCTAACTCCTAAACCCCAAACCCTAAACTAAAAACCCAATAAATAAAACCCAAAACCCTAAAACCCTAAACCCCAAATAATAAACCCTAAACCTAAACCCTAAACCCTAAACCATAAAACATAAACCTAGAACCCTACATCGTAAATCCAAAACCCAAAACCCTAAACCCTAAACCCTAAACTATAAACCATAAACGTAGAACCCTACACCGTAAATCCAAAACCCAAAACCCAAAACCCTAACCCTAAAACCCTAATCCCTAAGTTTAAAACCTTATATACAAAACCCTAAACCCTAAACCATAAACCCTAAACTATAAATCCCAAATGCTAAAGCCTAAAGCCTAAAGCCTAAACCCTAAACCTTAATCACTAATCTTGAAATTGTAAATTATAAACCTTAAACCCCAAACCCGAAACCCTAATTGCTAAACCCTAAACCCTAAATGCTATACCCTAAAACCTAAACCCAAACCTTGAAATCTAAATCCTAAACCCCAAACCCTAAACCCTCAATCCCTAAACACTAAACCCGAAAGCCTGAACCATAAACCCCAAAACCCTAAACGCTAAACCCTATACCCTAAACACTAAACCCTAAACTCTAAATCCTGAACCCTGAAACCTAAACCCTAAACCGTAAATCAAAAACCCAAAATTGTAGACCGTAAATGGTAAACCCCAAAATCTAAACCCTAAACCCCAAAACCTAAACCCTAAATCCCCAACTCTAAACATTAAACCCTAAACCGTAAACCTTAAACCATAAACCCAAAATCCAAAACTATATATCCGAAACCTTATATCCATTTCATGTCAAAAATAGATCCTTTCTATTTTTTGATTTTTTTCATTTTATATATTTATATTTTAATATTTTTTCATTTTAATATTATTTGAATATTCTATTCTAATATATTAATATATAAAATAGAATATTAATCAAATTGGAATACAATTTATCAATATAAATTAGAATTAATATAAATATTAAAAGAAATAGAGAATTTATAAATTTTATTTGATTTGATTTTTTTTGTGCATCCGGTCCCAAACCCTAAACCCTGAACTCCAAATCTTAAGCCCTTACCCCAATCCCAAACCCTAAACCCTAACTGTAAACCCTAAACCCGAAACCTTAAATGTTAAACCCTAAAATCTAAACCCATATTCTTATCCCGAAATTTAAAACCCTATACACTAAACCCTAAACCCTAAACCTTATACCATAAATCCCAAACCCTAAACCCTAATGTAATACCCGAGAAATTTTTTCGAAGTTTAAATAAAATAAAAGGGAAAGAAAAGAAGTAGAGAGTAAATTTTAGAATTTAATTCATGACTTAAGAAATTGGAAACCTGTATTAAATAGGGAAAGGGGTTAAATAAAGAAAACATATTAGTTATTATTTATTTAATTATTACTTATTTTATTTTTAATTATTATTATCAATTATTTATTTAATTATTCAATTATTAGTTATTTTATTAATTAAGTATTAATTATTTTATTTTATTTTAATTATTTATTTTTAAAAAAGTGGGGTGCCGTGGGTTATTAGTGAAATAGAAGGAAAGAAAGAATAAAAAGAAGAGAAAGAGAGGGAGAGAAAGCCGAGAAGAAACGGAGAGAAAGAAAAGAGAGGAAGAGAGAGAGAGGGTGGAGACGGAGAGGAAGAAGGGGAAAGGAGGAGGTTTTGCCAGAAAAGTGACCGGGGAGACCTAGCCGACGCCAGAAAAAGTCACCGGAGCTCGGGTACAACATCTCCTACATCTTCCACCAATCGAATCAAAGGTTTGTAACCCAATTGCATTCGAAACCTTCAATTTCTTCATTTTTAGGGATTTCTTCGATCCACCTTAGATTGGATTTTCCGAGGGTAGATTCAGACCTAGGAAGTGCTCTTGAACACTCAGTTGGGGTAAGAATCGAGACTATACCCTCGGGTTTAGTCGAATTCGAATTTGGAAGGATTTGAGGTTAAAATTATAATTATTTTTTAATTGGAGAAATTATTGTTAGCTTAGGAATTGAGCTTGGGTTTGAGTAAATAGGCTTGGATTGGTATTATTGAAATTATATTTTTAAGATATTAGCTCAACAAGACCCATGAAGAGCTGGCTCGAGGTTACTAAGGTTGAACCTTGTCGTTAACATGCCGGGTCCCTGCTCGGATTGCCCAATTACACTTTAAGCGTGATATTGAGATCTCCAAACCTCTTCTTTTCAATTTTAAACACCCTAGAATAATTCTAAAAATGTTATCAAGCATCAAGAATTATTTTAGATACTTTCTTGTTTCTCAAGGATGGAAACTTGCAGAACAATAAAGTCCAAATTTTAAAGTGGCAACTTCATTTCTTCGTAATTATTAGGAAACCTTAAGTAGGATAATTTAAAAGTATATTGAGGTTTAGTAACTCGAATCCGAGGCTCCAAAATCAATTCAAGGTGAGTGCCAATTGTACAAAACCAAGTGTGAAGCACTTGAGACTCTCATGGAAGAGAGGGAAGACGGATAAGACCAAGGACTCGGTTCTTGGCAACGTCTAGATGCATTTTTAGGCACGAGCATGTCGTATGCATGTGAATTGCACATAGTTTGAGATCTTAACCACTTGAATGCATTCGTTAGGAAACCACGACTCGTCCGGAGCGGGAGTTACTCCAGGACAAGCACAAGGGAGCCGTCCAGGTGAGGGGTTTCCCATCCTTGCCCTACAGGGTTGATTGAGGATGTGGCCGGATATGTGGTTTTCCTACTTGCCTATTTGTAAGAATAATTTAGTGGTTAACATGCTATTGTTGTTCCTAAACTGTTATATATGAAAGTATTTGTATATGTATGTTTGACTACAGATAAAGAGGTAGTGGAGGGTATCCATGTGATGACATGAGATACGCCGAACAGTACAAGCAAGGGGGTAAGTTTTTAATTGAGTCAAAGGTTTGGTTTACCCTATTAATTATAAACTCATTAAAGAAATCGTGTAGAAGTTGTTAGTAGACGTCGACATTTTATGGTAATTGAACTTAGGAACGGCCTTAGAGTTAGGTTATGATCTAATCAAGGGTTTGGGTTTTAAATAAGGATTAAAAAGATCTCATAAATGGATTAGTGAGTCATAGGGAGGTTCACACCACCTAGGTAAAGTCAGTTTAGGATAGAAATGGGTAGATAGAGTCAGAATCCCAACTGAGAGCTCCAGGAGAGAAACGAGTCAGAGAAGGTTTGCTCGTTGAGGCCATTGCCCTAGCCTGGTACTAGGGTCAGTTAAGTATTAAATCATTTGCCAGTTGAGGCCATTGCCCTAGCCTAGCACTAGGGTCAGTTAAATATTAAAACATTTGCCCATTGTGGCCATTGCCCTAGCCTGGCACTAGGGTCAGTTAAAAGATTAAAAGATTTCCCCGTTGAGGCCATTGCCCTAGCCTGGCACTAAGGTCAGTTAAAGATTAAGAGAATTTGCCCGTTGAGGCCATTGCCCTAGCCTAGCACTAGGGTCAGTTACACATTAAAAGAATTTGCCCATTGAGGCCATTGCCCTAGCCTGGTACTAGGGTCAGTTGAGTGATTTACAGTTTTCAAATAATATGTTAAAAGTGTTTACTTGTTACGAAAAGCATGATAGAGGAGCATGATTCGTAGGTTTATCTATGATTTTATGTTATATTAATATTGCCTGATCGTAATATAACATTTGATAAACTGGACTTTCATGCGCATTTGATTGTGGGTGTTTCCCTTTCCCCAGTTGTAGTGGTACCTGCCGCTACGCCGAGGATGGGAAGCTTCTCACTGAGTCTGTTTGACTCACTCCCTCTGCTTCAATGTTTCAGATACAGGGATCGGGCAGGCATCGACGTCTGGATAGTGAGACGGACATCAGACCATCCTTACCCACTTGTTCGCGTGGGTGGACACCTTTTGGTTATTTTGATTCTTTTGGTTGTACATATTATAAGTTGTAAGGGTTGTATATATATATTTACAGCTTTCGATATGTACCTACTCTAGACTTGTCGGCTTCACATGTACTTAAAGACAGGGTTCAGTTTGGGGATAAACTAGGATATATACTTCTGCATGTGAATAGGATAGATCTTACGCATTGAGGCATACGGTCAATATGATATGGATATATATATTATGTGTGCTTGCTGCATGTGAATAGGATAGATCGTACGTATTGAGACGTACGGTCAATATGATATGAATATTTACATTATGAGTGCTGATAGATATATCTATACACTGGGCTAAGCTGAAGCGGTATTGAGCGAACCGCGGTAGTGAGGTGTGGCCACTGTTATGATATATATATTGATTGTATAGCACGGTAGTTATAGTTATGTTTACAGGGTAAGGCTTACGGGTTTAGAGGTAAAAGTCTGTTCACGTGCCGGTCACGTACTCCCGATTTGGGGTCGTGACACCTAAACCCAAAACCCTAGTCCCTAAATCCCAAACCATAAACTCAAAACTGTAAATTGTAAACCCTAATCCCCAAACCTTAAACCCGAAACCCCAATCGCTAAACCCTAAACAAAAACCCAAAACGCTATACCATAAACCCTAATCCCTAAACCCAAAACCCTGAACTCTAAATCTTAAACTCGAAACCCTAAACCTTTAACCCTAAACACTGAACCCTAAAGCCCAAACCATAAACCTAAAACCCTAAACCCAAAATCCGAAACCCAAAACCCTTAATCATAAACCCTAAACCTTGAACACTAAGCCTTAAACCCTAAATCAAAAACCCGAAACTATAAAGCGTAAGTTGTAAACCCCAAACCCTTAACCCAAAACTCTAAGACTTAGACTAATTTAGAATCCAAAATAGTGACATCCACATAAAGAATTTATATTAAATTCCCAAAACTTAGACAAATTTAGAAGCCAAAACAGTTATTAACTTTTTCTTTCACTTTAGACCCTCATGCTACCCATTTCATTTTCTGGCTACTTTGGAACTAAAGAAAGCCCATCCTTGTTATTATAGGGTAGTTTATGACTTGCGCAACAAGGTTTTGCAGCCACAACAGTTCCAAAATCAGTTTTCTGCAGCAAAAGATGTTTTACTTGAAATTTCTAAGAGTTATGCTTCTAATTGCACCGAAACCTTATATATTGAACACCTAACCCTAAACCCTAAACCCTAATACCTAAATTGAAAACCCTAAACCCCAAATTCCAAAACCCTAAACCGAATCTAAAAACTATAAACCCTAAACCCTAAACCCGAAACCCTAAACCCTGAACCTTATACACTATACCCCAAACACTAAACGCTAAACCCAAAACCCTAATAGCTAAATTTAACACCCTAAACACTAAACCATAAACCCAAAACCCTAAACCCTAAACCATAAACCTAAAACCCTAAACCCTAAACCCTAACCATTAAACCCTAAAAACAAAACCCCAAACCGTAAATCCTAAACCACAAACCCTATACCTTAAACACAAAATCCAAAACCCCAAACCCTAAACCCTAATACCTATATTTAAAACCCTAAACACTAAACCATAAACCCAAAACCCAAAACCCTATGCTTTAAACCCTAAACCATAAACCGTAAATCCTAAACCCCAAAACCTAAACCCTAAACCCTAAACCCTGAACTCCAATCCCCAAACCCTTAACCCCAAATCCCAAAACCCTAAACCCTAAACCAGAATTTGTAAACTGTTAAAGCCTAAACCCCAAACCCTAAACCCAAATCCCAAATCCCTAAACCCTAAACCCCAAACCCTAAACCCTGAACCTTATACACTATACCCCAAACACTGAACGCTAAACCCTAATAGCTAAATTTAACACCCTAAACACTAATCAATAAACCCTAAACCATAAACCTAAAACCTTAAACCCTAAACCCTAAACCCTAAACCCAAACCCTAAACAGTAAATCCTAAGCCCAAAACCCTATACGCTAAACCCAAAATCCTAAACGCTGAACTCTAAACCCTAAACCCGAAACCCGAAACCCAAAACCCTTAAACCCTAAACCCTAAACCCTAAACCCAAAACCCTAAACCCAAAATCGAAAACCCAAATCCGTAAATCCTAAACCTTAAACCCTAAACTCTAAACCTTATACCATGAACCCTAAACACGAAACCCTAAATCAAAAACCTGAAATTGTAAAGCATAAATCGTAAACCCCAAACCCTAAATCCAAAACCCTAAACTCTAAACCCTAAACTTTAAACCCTAAACCTTAAACCCTAAACTGTAAATCCTAAACCCTAAACCCTAAACCTTAAACCCTAAACCATAAATCCTAAACCCTGAACTCTAAACGCTAAACCCTAAACACAAAACCCAAAACCCTAAAACCCTAAACCCTAAACCCTAAACCCCAAATTTTAAACCTAAATCCTAAATTCAAAACCTTAAACCCAAAATCCAAAACCCTAAAACCCTAAATCCTAAACCCTAAACCCTAACTCTAAACCCTAAACCCTAAACACGAAACCCTAAATCAAAAACCCAAAACTGTAAAGCATAAATCATAAACCCAAAACCCTAAGACTTAAACTAATTTAGAATCCAAAACAGTGATACCTACTTAAGGTATTTAGATTAAATTCCCACGACTTAGACTAATTCAGAAGCCAAAACATTTTTTTACTTTTTCTTTCACTTATGTCCCTCTTGCGACCCATTTTATTTTCTGGCTACTTTGGAACTCACAAGAGCCCACCCTAGTTATTATAGGGTAGATTATGACTTGGACAACAAGATTTTGCAGCCACAACAGTGCAGATATCAACTTTATGCAGCAAAAGAACAATTCCTTGAAATTTCTAGGAGTTATGATTCTAATTGCACCTAAACCTTATATACGAAACCCCAAACCCTAAACCCTAAACCGTAATACCTAAATTTAAAATCCTAAAGACTAAACCATAAACCCTAATCCCTAAACAAAAAACTTTAAATCCTAAACCCTAAATTGTAAATCCTAAAACCAAACCCTAAACCCTAAACCCTAAATCCTAAACCCTGGACTCTAATCCCCAAACCCTAGACCCCAAACCCCAAATCCCAAAACCCTAAACATTAAACCCAAAACCCAAAACCCCAAAGCCTAAACCCTAAACCCCAAACCCTAAACCCCAAAACCCTAAACCCCAAATTCCAAAACCCTATACCCAAAACCCCAAACCGAAACCCAAAACCCAAAAACCAAAACCCTAAACCCTGAACCTTATATACTATACCCGAAACCCTAAGCCCCAAACCCTAATACCTAAATTTAAAACCCTAAACACTAAACCATATTCCCAAAACCCTAAACAATAAACCCAAAATCGTAAACCCTAAACTACAAAACCTAAACCCCAAACCCTATACCGTATACCCTAAACCCTAAATCCAAAACCGAAAACCTTGAAACCCTAAACCCTAAATTCTAAACACTAAACACTAAACCAAAACCCTAAACCCTAAACCCTAAACCATAAACACAAAACCCTAAACCAAACATCCTAAACCCTAAACCCTAAACCCCAATCCATAAATTTAATAACCTATACACCAAACCCTAAATAATAAACCATAATCCCTAAACACTAAACCCTAAACCCTAAACCCTAAACCCTAAATTCCAAACCCTAAACACTAAACTTTAAACCCTAAACGCTAAACCAAAAATCCTAAGCCCTAAACCCTAAATCAGAAACCCTAAACCCTAAATCCTAAACCCTAAATCCCAAACCCTAAACCCCAAGCCCTAAACCTTAAACTCTAAACGCAATTCCCAAACCTAAATCCTAAACCCCAAACCCTAAACCTTAAACCCCAAAGCCTAAACCCCCAACCATAAACCCAAAACTGTAAACTGTAAACCCTAAACCCTATACCGAAAACCCCAAACCTCGAACCCTAAACCCTAAACCCGAAATCCTAAACCCCAAACTCTAAACTCAAAACCCTACACCCAAAATGCCAAAACCCTAAACCCTAAACTGAACACCCAAAGCCCAAAACCCCAAAACCCAAAACCCTAAACCCTAAACCATAAACCCAAAACTTTGAACCCTAAATCCTAAACCCTAAACCTTAAACCCTAAACCCAAAACCTTAATTCCTAATTTAAAACCCTATACCCTAAACCTTAAACCATTTACCTTAAAACCAAAATCCCAAACCCAAAACCCTAATCCCAAAATACCAAACCCTAGACACTAAACCCTAAACAACAAACTCGAAACTGTAAGTTCTAAACCCTAAACCCCAAACCTTAAACCCGAAACCCTAATTGCTAAACACTAAACCTAAACCCTAATCCCTAAACCCAAAACCCTGAACTCTAAATCCGAAACCCCAAACTGTAAATCGTAAACCCTATACCCTAAATATCAAACCCTAGACGCTAAAGCCTAAAGCCTAAAGCCTAAACCATAAACCTTATGAGCACGGATTTTTGTCCGCCGAAAATAAACCAGACATAAAGAAAATGTACGGAAAAAAATGAATAAAAAAAAAAGGAAAAAGAAGCAAAAAATAATAAAAATAATCAAGGGTTCCCGACGGATACGGAACCCGTCACGACGTATGTTGATTTACGTTGCGACCCCCCACTGTATTTATGACGAATCCAATCAGGATCCGCAATCAAGGACATGTCGCGACGTATAGGTCTATACCTCGCGACCCCTCTCATTTATTGTGGATCAAATCAGATATAGGATTGATACCCATCGCAACAACAAAGCCCATCCGTCGCGACCCCCAACGCAATAAATGGCCGGATTTCTTTCCCAGAATAGCTCCCTCCAGCCCACTATAAATTAGACGTTGTTTCTTAGTTAAAGGGACCGAAAATTGGAGGACCAAAAGGCTGCAGAGAGTAAGTGGAAACGATAAAAAATAGTTCAATCTTATCTTCTCACTTTTTCCTATCAATCCACACACATCGTTCTGTTTGACTAGCCCCTTTCTTGCATATGATTATCTTTTTTTTTTTTCGGGTTGTAGCCCCCTAGTGTATGGGTTACAACCCTGTACATGATTAGAACACCCAAAGATTTTTTAACTAATCTCTAGTTTCTTTTATTTTGAAAAACGTAAAGGGGTTGCGACGGGTAGGAGTATTTGTCGCGACCCCCTCGCGGTTTGAAGAACAGAGGGGTCGCGACGCATCATCATCCCGTGGCGACCCCACTGGTCTCATGAGTTTAGGTCGCGACGGTAAAGGCTAACCGTCACGGCCCCCATTGCCTCTGGGAGACAAAAATCAATTTTTTCTTATCTAGTAAATATCTTTTTTATTAAACCTAGTGCCACATAGAAACTTTTGTCTTTCTAGGAGCACTAACATTCACACAATGTGAGCATTTCGCCTGAGAAACCTACACACACACACAATTATGATTTTCTTAATTACATGTACTTGTTGTATGGTAGATAATTATCAAAAGCCATTGTCCTTTTTGGTATATATCACTGGGTGGCTATCTGAGCTTTTGCTTGATGGACCTCCCCTCACTCTGACACATTCATGTCAAAAGAACTAGTTGGGCTTTGAGCCTTCTCTGAGGGTACGTAGGTCGTAGGCTTTTATCCTAGGTCAAGCCCTCCCTCACTTTCTTCAATGATTGTATATATTTTTTAAGGCGAAAAAATTTTAATATTGATTTTTAGGGTAATCGTCTTCGGTCGTAGGAAGAAGGGTAAGTAACACCTTCCCTTCATCTCAATCAGACTCTCGAACCCAGCATTTTTTGAAAATTCATTTTTAATCCACTTTCAAACCTATTTTTCTTTCTCCAAATTTCGATGGAAAATTTGATGGAGACTCCCGTTGAAGGCTCAGTCTTCAATGTTGGTGACTCTGCTGGGGACTTTAATTAGAGAGTCAAGCCCTTTTTTTAAAAAAAAAAAAATTAACATTCAAATTGTTAGGCTAGCCCCTTTCTTGCATATGCTTATCTTTTTATTTCAGGTTGTATCCCCTTGGTGTAAGGGTTACAACCCTGTACATGATTTGAGCACCCAAAGATATTTTATCTAATCTCTTGTTTCTTTTCTTTTGAAAAAAGAAAAGAGGACGCGATAGGTAGGAGTATTTGTCGCGACCCGCTCGCGGTTTGAAGAACAGAGGGGTCGCGACGCAAGACTTCAACCGTCGCGACCCCCACTGTTCTGGTAATCAGGGTCGCGACCCCCCTTTGCTTTTGGGAGACAAAAATCTATTATTTCTTACCTGGTAAATATGTTTTTTTATTAAACCTAGTGCCACCAAGAGACTTTTGTCTTTATAGGAGCACTAGCCTTCACGCCATCTGGGCAATTCGTCTGATGAGCCATCACACGCACACATTTATGACGTGTTCATTACTTGTAGGCATTGTCTTGATGGACCTCCCCTCACTCACACACTTGAATGTCAAAGGAACTACGTGGACTTTGATCCCTCTCTGAGGGTACATAGGCCCTAGGCTTTTATTCTAGGTCAAACTCTCCCTCATTGTCTTTCATGATTGTATATGTTTTTAAGGCCAATTAATGTTAATATTGAATTTTAGGGTAACCGTCTTCGGACGAGGAAGAAGGGTGCCTAACACCTTCCCTTCATCTCAATCAGACTCCCGAATCCAACATTTCCTGAAAATTCATTTTTAATCCACTTTTGAACCAATTTTTCTTCTTCCAAATTTGGTGGCGACTCCCGTCGAAGGCTTGATCTTCACAAACCTTAAACCCTAAACCCAATATCCCAAACCCTAAACACTAAGCCTTAAACCCTAAACCATAACATGTAAATCGTGAACCCTAAACCCTAAACTCTAAATCAAAAACCCGAAACTCTAAACTGTAAACTGTAAACCCCAAACCCTAAACCCAAAACACAAAACCATAAATCCGAAACCCCAAACCCCAAACCATAAACCATAAACCCTAATCCCTAAGCCCTAAGCCCTAAACCCTAACAACTAAACCGGAAACTGTAAACTGAAAACTGTAAACCCCAATCCCTAAACCCAAAACACTAAACCCTGAATCCCAAACCCAAACCCTAAACCCTAAACCATAAACCCTAAATCCTATACTGTAAACTATAAACCCTTAACCGTAAACCCTAAACCCTAAATGCCACAACCTAAGCACTAAACCCCAAACCCTAAACGCTGAACTCTAAACCCTAAGGCCTTATCTCAATCCCAAACCCTAAACCCTAAACCCTAAACCCAAAACCATAAACCCCAAACCCTAAACCTTAAACCCCAAGCCTTAAACCCAAAACCCTATACCCTAAACCTCAAACCCCAAACCCTATACCCTAAATCCTAAATCCTAATCCTTAAACTCAGAACCCTAAACCCTAAATGCTAAATCCTAAACCCTAAACACTAAACCCTAGACCTTAAACATTAAACCCCAATCCCGAAACCCTAAACCCTAAACCCTAAACCCTAAACCCTAAACCTTAAACCAAAAACACAAAACCATAAACCCTAATTCCCAAACCCTAAACCGCAAACACCAAACCCTAAATCTTAAATGCCAACCCAAAAACCTAAACCCTAAATCCTAAACCCTAAACTTTAAACCATAAACCCAAAACCCTAAACCATAAACCCAAAACCCTAAACCCTAAACCCCAAACCCTTAACCATAAACCCTAAACCCTAAATCTTAAACCCCAGACCCTAAACCCTAAACACCAAACCCTAAATCGTAAACCTTTAATGCAAAACCCTAAACCCTAAGCACCAGATCCTAAAACCTAAATGCTAATCCCTAGGCCCTAAACTTCATTCCTCAAACCCTAGACCGTAAACCCTAAACCCCAAAACCCAAAAACTTAAATCGGAAACTGTAAATTGTAAACCCTGAGCCCCAAACCCAATACCCTAAATCCTAAACCCTAAACCCTAATCCCTAAATCCTAAACTGTAAGCCCTAAACCCTAAACACTAAATTCTAAATCCTAAACCCTAAACCCTAAAGCTAAATCCCAAACCCTGAACACTAAACCCTAAACATTAAAGCATAAACCCAAAACCTAAAACCTTAACATCCTAAACCCTAAACCCTAAACCCTAAATCACAAACCCTGATCACTAAAACCTAAACCATAAACCATAAACCCTAACCCTTAAACCATAAACCTGAAACCCTAAACCTTAAATCCTAAACCCCAAACCATAAACCCTAAACCCTAAATTCCAAACCCTAAACACTACCATTAAAGCCCAAACCCCAAACCCTAAATCCAAAATCCTAAACTCGAAACCCGAAAGCCTAAACAATAAACCCTAAACACCAAAGCCTAAACCCTAAACCTTGAATTACAATCCCCAAACCATAAATCGTGATCCCTGAACCCCTAAAACCTAAACCCGAAACTGTAAACTGTAAACCCTAAAGCCCAAAGCCTAAACCCAAAACCCAAAGACCTAAACCCCAAACCCCAAACCCTAAAACCTAAACCTTAAATACTAAACCCCAAACTCTAAAGCCTAAACCCAAAATTGTAAACTATAAACCCTAAGCCATAAATCTTAAACCCGAAACCCTAAACAATAAAATTTAAACCGTAAACAATAAACCCAAACCCTAAACACTAAAATTTAAACTGTAAACAATAAACCCAAACCCTAAATCCCAAAACCTAATCACTAAACCATAAACCTTAAACCATAAACCCAAAACCCTAAACCCAAAATCCCAAACCCTAGACCCCGAGCCCTAGACCTTGAACTCCAAACCATAAGCCCTTACCCCAATCCCAAACCTAAATTCTAAACCCCAAACCCTAATCCCTAAACCCTAAACCTTAAACCCAAAACCTAAACCCTAAACCCTAAACCCGAAACTGTAAACTGTAAACCCAAAACCCCAAACCCTATATCAAAACCCGAAACCTCAAACCATAAACCCTAAATCCTAAACCCTAAATCCAAAGCCCCAAACTCTAAACCCAAAACCCTACAGCCGAAACCCCAAAACCCTAAACCGTAAACCCAAAACCCAAAATAAAAAACCCCAAAACCCTCAAGCTTAAATCCTAAACCTCAAACACTTAACCCTAAACCCAAAAACCTAACCACTATATTTTAAACCCTATAGACTAAACCATAAACCATAAACCCTAAACCCTAAATCCCAAACCAGAAACCCTAATCCCTAAATCACAAACCCTAAACAATAAACTCGAAGCTGTAAATTGTAAACCTTAAACCCAAAAACCCAATCGCTAAACCCTAAACCCTAAACATAAACCCTAAACCCTAAACCCTAAACCCAAAACCCTGAACTCTAAATCCTAAACCCTAAATCGTAAATCGTAAACCTTAAACCCTAAATATGGTACCTTAGACACTAAAGCCTAAAGCCTAAACCATAAACCATAAACACAAAACCCAATATCCAAAACCCTAAACACTAAATGCTAACCCCTAAGCCCTAAAACCTAAACCCTAAACATTAAATCAAAAACCCGAAAAGGTAAACTCTAAATCGTAAACCCCAAACCCCAAACCAAAACACTAAACCCGAAATCTCAAACCCTAAACCATAAACCCTAAATCCTAAACTGTAAACCCTAAATGCCAAACCCTAAACACTAAACACCAAACCCTAAACCCTTAACTATAAACCCTAAGGCCTTACCTAAATCCCAAACCCTAAACCCTAAACCCCAAACCCTGAACACTAAACCTTAAACGCCAAAGCCTAAACCCTAAACCCGAAACTGTAAACTGTAAACCCTAAACCCTAAACCCTAAATCCTTAATCTTAATCCCTAAACTCTAAACTCTAAACCCTAATCCCAAACCCTAAATACTAAGTCCTAAACCCTAAACCCTAAACCCTATACCCTAAACCTTAAACCCAAAACCCAAAGCCTAAACCCTAACCCCAAAACCTTAAACCATAATCCCCAAACCCTAAACCCTTAATCCCAAACCCTAAACCCTAAACCTTAATTCCTAAATCCTAAACCTTAAACCCCAAACCCTAAACCCCAAACGCTAATCCTTAAACCATAAACCATAAACCCAAAGCCCTAAACCTTAAATCCCAAACCCTAAACCTTAAACCGGAAACCCAAAACACAAAACCCAAAATCACAAATCCTAAACACTAAACCATAAAGCCAAAACCCAAAACCTAAAACCGTAAACCATAAAACCTAAACCTTAAAGTTTAAACCTTGAACCCAAAACCCAAAACTCTAAAACCTAAACCCCAAACCCAAAACCCAAAACCCTAAACACCAAACCATAAGTCGTAAACCCCAAACCCTAAATGCCAAACCCTTAACCCGTAACACCAAATCCTTAAACCTAAATCCGAGACCCTATACCCTAAACTCCATTCCTCAAACTCTACACCCTAAACCCCAAATGCCAAAACCCAAAACCCGAAACTGTAACTTGTAAACCCAAAACGGTACACCCCAAACCCCAATCCCTAAACTATAAACACTAAACGCAAAACCCAAAATCCTAAAACACAAAATCTAAACACAAAATCACAAACCCTAATCACAAAACCCTAAACCCTAAACCCTAAACCCTAAACCCTAAATCCTAAACCTTAACCCTAATACCCTAAACCTAAATCCTGAACCCTGAACACTAAACCCTAAACCTTAGACATTAAACCATAAACCGAAAACCTAAAACCCTAACCTCTCAAACCCTAAACCCTAAAAGCCAAATCCAAAACCCTAAACCCTAAATTAAAAACCCTGATCACTAAATCCTAAACCATAAGCCTTAAACCATAAACCCTAAATCATAAACGCGAAACCCTAAACCCTAAACAATAATCCCTATATCCTAAACCCCAAACCCCAAACCCTAAACCCAAAATTCCAAACCCTAAACACTAACCTTACAGCCCAAACCCGAAACCCTATATCCTAAATGTAATACCCGAGAATATTTAATTAACATCATTGGTTTAATTTATTAATTAATTTATTTAAAGTTGAAAATGGATAGAAGCACACACTATCCTACTACTTATATTTTTTAAATATAAATTAAAGTAAATCCTAATTATTTTTATATATATATATTTATTTTCTTAATTATTATTATATCAGATGTGTTTTTTTTATGTGATGTATGTATGTGATATTTATATATATTAGTTAATTATATATATATATATATATAATTATTATATAAGGAAAGAGTAAGATAAGAAAAGAGAAATAAAAGAGAATAAAGGAAAGGAAACAGACGTGAGGGGAGGCCATCAACGGGAAAAACGCGAGAGTGGAGAGGAAAGAAAGGAGAAGACACGAGAGAAGAGGGGAGGAGCTCACGGACGGAGGAGCTCGCGTGGTGGCCGGACGTACACGAGACGGAGGCCGGGGTCGCGTCTGCCAGAGCTCGTGCCGTCTTGGTGCTAGAGAGAGAGAGAGTGACAGTTTAGAGAGAGAAACAAGAGGGAGAGAGCTTTCTCGCCGGAAAACGCCGTCTCTTCACTGGGGAAGGTAGCTGGGAGTCTCCTCTACTCCATATCGTCCTTCTAACCGGTTGAATCGAGGTGAGAAGTCCCGAAACTCTCAAACCCCAATTTTATCAATTTTAGGGATTTTTGGAAAGACCCCAATTGATTCAATATGAGTATTCTGGGTCCTAAATTGAAGTATTTGCATGTTATTAAGTGAGTTGGAAGCTTAGGAACCTGAACCCAATTGATGGAATTTATCCAGGTTGGAAAAAGTGTAGGAAAAGTATGATTGGGAAGGTTTAAGGGTGTTGTGGAATGATTTGGGGTACATTGGAAGGTTGAATGATAATTATATAATTGTTAAAAATTATTGGAATGTACGAGGGATTAAAACCGGAGTAATTCCCGTCTCACCCGGAACCCTGTTCGGGGAAAAAGAGACAATTTTCTAATTTTACGCGTATTCGGGTATGTGTATTCATGGGTAGGTGAAGTGTTCAAGGTTAGTTTGATAAATGGAAAGCTTAGGCAAGTAGGATTTATGATTCTCTTGAGCCATAAATTCAAGACATGGGTAATGGAAGTTCATACGGACACATAGGGGTGGAATTGGGTAACCTTGCATTCCCAAGTCAAAGCTTCCGAATAGTGTGATTAAGAAAGGGCTGAACACGAATAGAAGCATGCTAGGTGTTCCTAAAACTAGTTGAGGGCATTTCCAAGCCAACAACTAGTCTATGGAATTAATTAGAAAGAACATGAGCATTAGCGTTACATGCACACGATAGTGGTTGAATTTTCAAGTTTCTGAATCTCTCAAGTATATGTGTATAGGGCACCATACTGTGAGTGGACTTTCAGGCGCACCGAGAGCCGATCAGAGGGGCCAACCAGGTGAGGGGCTTTCCTATCCTTGCCCTATAGGGTTGACTGCGGATATGGATATATGGTTTGCCTTCTTGCCTATTTGTAGGAATTACATGTTAGATAACATGCTATTGTTGTTCCTAAATTACAGTATATGTGAAAACGTGCTATATGTGTGTATGTGAATTTGTAAAGACGATGGTGGCTCAAGGAGCCTTATATGAAAAGAAGGTCCTCGGGACCTATATGATATCGGGGGTAGGATGGAGTCAATTTTATCTGTGAGGGTCTTGTGGTACTAGAAACAAACCTCATTGATTATTATCTAAAAGGTGTGGCTTTGTGTGTAAACCCTTAAAGAGAATAAACCTAGGTGTCTTTGTTTTGAACCAAGAGTCCGAATTAGAAACCACTTGGAAATCTAGATTTGCCTAAGAAGAAGTAAAAATGAACAAGTAGTGGTCCATAGAGGTCAACTATGGTACAACACGGGAACCGAGTCTATCACAGGTGGTCCGGGTAGATTGAGTCTCTTGTTTTGAGTCAAACTCACAGAAATACAAAGTATATGAGTACACCACATTGTGGCTATTGCCTTGGGTAAACCGAGGTCAGATGAGTCGCTGGCTATGCTCCAAGTGAAGTCTTGGGGTCAGATTATTGTTCCAAGTATAGTCTTGGGACCAGGGGTTCCTAGAATGATCAACTAGGTTCCCATATTGCTCACGTGAGATATTGCCTTCGGGCCAGATTCTCTCCTAACGGAGATATTGCCTTCGAGCCAGATTCTCTCCTAACGGAGATATGCCTTCGGGCCAGTTTATGTTTACGGTTAATTGAATACGGGTGACCACTTGGAATTATATGTTAAATCGTGATATGATATATCTATGAATTTGAACGTATGTGAAACCATGCTTTAAATTCTATATTGTGAATGTGATATATGCTAACTGCCTGACCACTTAATATATGGAAATTTAAACCCGTTATATGCGTATGTGGTTGTGATTGGCTCCTCTTCCCCAGTTGTAGTGGTACCACTACTACACCAGGGATGGGAAAGCCTCTCACTGAGTTTGTTTGACTCACCCCAATATTACATGTTACAGACACAGGTGGTATAGGCATCGGGAGCGCTTCCACTTCATCTCAAGGAGGCGGACAGACTTAGAGACCGCACGCATTGTTCGCGTGGGTAGTATTGATATATGTATTTTGTCAGGATGTATATGTATATGATTCTTTTGGTATAGTATTGATTTGTACAGTTGCTATATACATATATGTATATGTCACACTCTAGAACTGTCGGCTTCATACAGATTAAAGATTGGTCTTGTGGTTGGGAATATAGGTTATGATATGCTGAATATCATGTGTGTATATATATATATATGAATGTGACTCCCGCATGTGAATAGGATAGATCACACGCACTGAGCATGTGGTCAATACGTAAATTTATATATATGTGTGACTAAATACTTGATTGTATGAAAATACAGCTTCCGCATGTGAATAGGATAGGTCACACGCATTGAGCCGTGTGATCAATATGTAAATTATATGCAGGTGTGTGATTGAATATATATACTTGACTGTACACAGGAATTCTGCATGTGAATAGGATAGGTCACACGCATTGAGGCGCGTGATCAATATGTATACTATATGTATGTGTGATTGATTATGTGTATATGTATAGACTGAAGCGACGTTGAGCGAGCCGTGGATTGCGTGCTACTTAGGTCACCGGATAGGGATGACCATATTTACTATATATTGTTTGTATTAGGAATGGGTAGTTATGCATATATAAAAATGTCAATCAGGGATTAGAGGCTTACGGGATAGGAGAAATCCTACCTCCCTTGCCGGTCACGGACTTCCGCTAGGGGGTCGTGACACTAAACCCCAAACGCCAAACCCTAAAGAACAAAGCTTAAACCCTAAATCCTAAACCCTACACCCTGAATTCTAATCCCCAAACCCTAAACCATGAACCCCTAACCCCAAAATCCAAAACCCAAAACCCGAAACTGTAAACTGTAAACCCTAAAGCCCAAAGCCTAGACCGAAAACCCCAAACCCTAAACCTTAAATACTAAACCCCAAACCCTAAATCCAAAACTGTAAACCCTAAACCATAAATACTAAACCTTAAACCGTAAGGAATAAACTCAATACCCTACACCCTAAATCCCAAACGCTAAACCTTAAACCTTGAACCACAAACCCTAAACCCTAAACCATAGACCCTAAACCCTAAACCCAAAAACTCAAAAGCCTAAAACCCTAAACCCATAAACCCTAAACTCTTAACCCTAAACCCTTAACCTAATCCCTAAACCCTAAGCCCCAAACTAAAAACTATAAACCTAAACCCTCAACCAAAAATCCTAAACCCAAACTCTAAACCCTAATCCCTAAATCCCAAACCCTAAACACTAAACCCTAAACTATAAATCTTAAACCCTAAACCCTAAATCCAAAACCCTAAACATTAAACCATAAAACCAAAACATTAAACCCTAAATCCCAAACCCTAAACCCTGAACTCCAAACCGTTAGTCCTTATCCCAATCCCAAACCTAAACCTTAAACCCCAAACCCTAAACCCTAAATCATAAACCCCAAAGCCTAGACCCTAAACCCTAAACAGAGAAAACGTGAAGTTGACCCAGGATGAAAGCCTAGGGCCTACGTACGCTCTAAGAGAGATCAAAGTCCACGTAGTTCGTGAAGGCACACATGTGTGAGAGCGTGGGGAAGCTCACCAACAAAGGCTCAGGTGGCATCCCTATGGAATGTACCTAAAAGAGCACAGGCTCCTCGGCACCTATCTACCATGCATTTCACAGAACAAATCAAACAAGGTGGCTGTGTAATACTCATCAGGAGGCATACCTAGATGGCATGTAAACCAGTGTTCTTATAGATGCATAGGCTTCTTCGTGACACCAGTTGAACAGATAAAAAAAGACTTGATTAAAATATACGAACAAAGCGTCTATAATATTTTGGAATTTTCTCTTTAAGAAAAACAAAGAAAAATTTTTGACGCATATTTTCCTGATTCTAGACATTAAATAAAAAAATCAAATAGGACCACTTCTGAAGTACGGTAAATGGTCAAAACCTAGGGTAAGAAATCTCTAGACATCCCCTACATACCCACGTTGTCCTTGCTCCAATATCAAGAGTATTTTGGAAGATATGGTCTTTGAAAACACAGTTCCCCAGAAACTGTTTGAAATGATACTTTGGGATAAATAAATATGCCATCAATTATACTTCATGAATTAGGGCATGATATTTTTATCCTTTGTTCCAGAGACCAAGAAGAAAATTTAGGGACAAAAATCAATGAAAACGAAGTTGTGTAAAGTGACAACCTGAACGTCACTTTGCAACATGTTTTGAAAAATTGATTTTATAAAAATTGCAGCAAGTAAAATAGCTAATAGAATTTGACAAAAGACCTATGGTTAGAAAGTTATGGATGTCTAGTTTTGTTGAAAATATAGATCACTCCATTTGGAGTTAAATTCAAATAAAAATCTTTTGTTTAAGGCACACTGGCTGAACTCAGAATCAGTTTGTGCAGAGGATTTCACAAAAAATGTTTGACTCCGTTAAAAGACTCCGAAATTCATCAATAAATTCAGAGATGCTTTCAAGGTATGCAGAAAGAAGAGAAAAATTTAAGAAAGCAATTATATATGTCGAAACAACCAACAACAAAATGGAGAAGGCAAGCAATCACATTCAACCAAAACAGAAAAGTGTCCAAGTGAGAGTACTCCCTCAATTGGTTCTTCCACCTTTCATTCCAGGTGTCCCTTCCCATCTCCATGCATTTTTGAGTCCTTCCTCTTCTTTCTTCTTGCCTCCTCTTGCTTTTTTCCTTGATCTCGTCTTCTCCTCTTTGACCTAGCCACCTCTCTCTTTTTAACGTAGCGCCCTCCCATTTTTAACCTAGCCACCTCCCTCTTCATAAGTTAGGTTTTCTTCTTAATTGTTTTGGGCGTGGCCCACCAGTACTAGGAGTAGACTATCTAACATTTTTTTCTTGTCTTATTTTTGACATAATAATGATATTTTTGTATTTTTTTTTATTTTTATGCTTCTCTTGTTTTTTAAGCCTGGACAAAATAGGCTGTCCACAAATCCCTAAATCCTAAACCCTAAACCCCAAACCTCAAGACCCAAAACCTTAAACCTAAAATTGAAAACTTTAATTAAACCCTAAACCCCAAATCTTAAACCCAAACCCTAAATCTCAAACAACCAACCAAACCCTAAACCCTACACCCTAAAACACAAAACCCAACTCGTAAACCCTAAACCCTAAATCCTAAATCATAAACCCTAAATCCTAAACATCAAACCCTAAATCTTAAACCCTACACCCTGAACTCTAATCCCCATACCCTAAACACTGAACCCCAAACCCCAATACCCAAAACCCAAAACCTAAAACCCGAAATTGTAAACTGTAAACTGTAAATCCTAAACCCCAAACCCTAAACCCTAAACCCTAAACCTTAAATCCTAAGCCCCAAGTTTTAAACCCTAAACCCTAAATGCAAAATGCAAAACCCCAAAACCCTAAACCCAAAACACTAAACCCAAAACCCTACACCCTAAACCCTAAACCCTAAATCGTAAACCTCAAACTCTAAACCCTAAACCCAAAACCGTAGACACTAGACACTAAACCCTCAACCCTAAACCCTAAAACTAAAACCCCGAACCCTAAATCCTAAACCCCAAACCCTAAACCATAAACCCAAAATTCTTAATCCTAAATCCTGAATCCTAAATCCAAAACGATAAACCCAAATCCGAAAACACTAAACACTAAACCCTAAACCTTAAAAGAAAAACTCAAAACCCTAAACCCTAAAACCTGAACCCTAAACCATAAACTCCAAACCCTAAACCCTAAACCCTAAATCACAACCTTAAACCTTAACCGCTAAACCATAAACCTAAAACCCTAAACCCTAAACCTTAAATTCTAAACAACAAACCCTAAACCCAAAACCATAAACATCAAACCCTAAACCCTAAGCCCAAAATCTAAAAATCTAAATCCTAAACAACAAACCCTAACCCCTAAACCTTGAACTCCAATCCCCAAAACCCCATACCCCAAAACCCTAAACTGTAAACTATAAACCCTAAATCTCGAACCCTAAGCCCAAAACCCTAAACCCTAAACCCCAAACCCTAACCCAAACCGCAACACCTAAGCCCTAAACCATATATCCCAAATCCCAAACCCTAAACCCTAAACCATAAATCCTAAATCCTAAACCATAAACCTAAAACCCAAATCCCTAACCCCAAAATCCAAAACCCTGAACACTAGACCCTAAACCCTAAACCTTAAACTATAAACCCAAATCATAAAACCCTAAATTCCAAACCCTAAACCCCAAACCCAGAACTCTAAATCGTAAATCACGAACCCTAAACCTTAAACCTTGAACCCAAAATCCTAAACCTTAAAACCTAAACCATAAACCCTAAACCCTAAACCGAAAACCCTAAACCCTAATTCCTCAACCCTAAACAATAAACCCTAAAGCATAAACCCAAAACCCTGAACACGAAACCTTAAACCCCAAACCCTCAATCCTAAACCCCAAACACCAAACCCTATATCCTATACACTAAACACCAAATCCTAAACCTACAACTATCAACTGTAAACCTCAAACCCCAAACCCTAAACATTAAACCCCAAACCCTAAATCCTAAAACCTAAACCCTCAACCCAAAACCCTAAACCCTAAACCTTAAATCCTAAACCCCAAACCCTAAACGCTAAACCCAAAACCATAATTCCTCAACTTAAAACCATAAACCATAAACCTTAAACCCTAAACCATAAATCCCAAATCTTAAAATCCTAAACCCTAAACCCTAAACCCTAATCCCTAAATCCCAAACTCTAAATCTGAAACACTGAACTCCAAAGCCTAAACCCTATACATGAAACCACAAACCCCAAAACATGAAACCCTAAACTCGAAACTGTAGACCCTCAACCCTAAACTCGATACCCTAAACCTTAAGACCCAAACCTTAAACTCTAAACACTAAACACAAAACCCTAAACTCTAAATCCCAAGCCCCAAACCCTAAATGATAAATCCAAAACCCTAAATCCTATATACTAAATCCTAAACCCTAAATCCAAAATCCTAAACCTTAAATCCCAAACCTTGAACACTAAACTCTAAACCTGTAAACCCAAAACCCAAAACCCTAAATCCCAAATGCTTAACCCTAAACCCTAAACCCTAGACCCTAAACCCTAGACCCTAAACCATAAACGCAAAACCCTAAACCCAAAATCCCAAACCCTAAACACTAAACCTTAAACCCCAAACCCTAAAGCCTAAATCCTAAACCCTAAACCCTAAACCCTAAACCCCAAACCCCAAACCCTATACCCTAAACTCTAAGCACCAAACACCAAACCCTAACCCCTAAATACTAAACTCGAAACCCTAAATCTTGAACTCTAATCCCTAAACCCTAAACCCTAAACCCTAAAACCAAACACTGTAAACCAGAAACTGTAAACTGTAAACTTTAAACCCCAAACCCTAAACCCTAAACCCCTAACACCAAATCCTAAACCCTAAACCCTAAACCTTAAACCCTAAACCATAAATCCTAAACCCGATATCCTAAACCCTAAACCCAAAACCTTAATTCCTAAATTTAAATCCCTATACATTAAACCCTAAACCCTAAACCCTAAATCCCAAGCCCCAAATCCTAAACCCTATACCATAAACCGAAAAACCAAATCCCAAAATCCCAAACCATAAACCCCAAGCCCTAAATCCCAAACCGTAAACCTAAAAGACTGAACCCAAAAGCCTAAACCCTAGACGCGAAACCACAAACCCCAAAATTCGAAACCATAAACCCTAAACCCAAAACTGTAAACTGTAAATCCTATACCCAAAACCAAAAACACTAAACCCTAAATCTAAAACCCTAAACTTTAAACCTTAAACCCTATATCCCAAAACCTAAACCTTAAACAATAAACCTAAAACCTAAAACCCTAAATCTCAATACCTAAACCCTAAACCCAAAACCCTATATCCTAAACCCTAAATCAAAAACCCTAAACCCTTAATCGTAAACCGTAATCCCAAAACCATAAACCCTAAACCTTAAACTTTAAACCCTAAGTCCTAAACCCTAAATGGTAAACCCTAAGCCCTAAATCCTAAATTGCAAACCCCAAACCCTAAATCCTAAACCCCAAACCCTAAACCCTAAACCTCAAATCCAAAACCCTATACCCTAAACTCTAAGCATCAAACCCTAAACCCTAAATCCTAAACTCTAAACTCGAAATCTTGAACTCCAATCCCCAAACCCTAAAACCTAAACCCCAAAACCAAAACCTTCAACCCGACATTGTAAACTATAAACCTTAAACCTTAAACCCCAAACACCAAAACCTAAACCCTAAACCTTAAATCCTAAACCCGATACCCTAAACCCTTATCCCAAAACCCTAATTCCTAAATTTAAAACCTTATGCACTAAACTCTAAACGCTAAACCATAAATCGTCCACCATATATCCCAAGCCCAAAATCGTAAAGCCTAAACCCTAAATCGAAAAATCTAATCCCTAAATCCCAAACCCTAAAACTAAAGCACTAAACTCCAAAGCCCAAACCCTAGACGCGAAACCCCAAACCCTAAAACTCGAAACCCTAAACCCTAAACCCTAAACTGTAAACTATAAACCCTAAACTCGATACCCTGAACACCAAACCTTAAACCCTAAACCCTAAACCAAAAACTCTAAGCCCTAAATCCAAAACCCTGAACCCTAAACCCTAAACCCTATAGCTTAAATCCTATATCTTATACCCTAAACCCAAAACCCAAAACCCTAAATCCCAAACCCTGAAGACGAAACCCTAAACTCTAAACCTTAAACCTTAAACGATAAACACAAAACCTAAAACCCTAAATCCCAAACCCTAACCCTAAACCCAAAACACTAAATCTTACACCCTAAATCAAAAACCCTAAACCCTTAATCCTATATCGTAAACCCAAAACCCAAAACCCTAAACCATAAACAAAAAATGCTAAACCTTAAGCCGTAAATCGTAAACCCTCAACCTTGAACCCTTAATCTTAAATCCCGAAACC
This sequence comes from Senna tora, assembly GCA_014851425.1. NCBI lineage: Eukaryota > Viridiplantae > Streptophyta > Magnoliopsida > Fabales > Fabaceae > Senna > Senna tora. Next base: position 76,282 of record JAAIUW010000049.1, on the reverse strand, counting down.
TAAACCCCAAACCCCAATCTCTAAACCCTAAATACAAAACACGAAACCCTAAACCCTAAACTTTAAACTCCAATCCCCAAACCTTAAACCCTAAAAAGCAAACCCAAAACCCTAAACCCTGAACTCTAATCCCGAACTGTAAACCCTAAACCCTAAATCTTAAACCCCAAACCCCAATCTCTAAACCCTAAATACAAAACACCAAACCCTAAACCCTAAACTCCAAACTTCGAACTCCAATCCCTAAACCTTAAACCCTCAACACCAAACCCTAAACCCTGAATCCTAAACCCCAAATTCCAAGCCTTAAACCCTAAACCCAAGACCCAATACCCTAAACTCTAAACACTCAACCCTAAACCCGGCACCCTAAAACCAAAAATCCTAAACCCCGAAGCCTAAACCCTAAGCGCCAAATCAAAAATTCTAAACACTAAACCCTAAACTAGAAACCGAAAACCCTAAACCATAAATCCAACACACTAAATCCTGAAAGCCTAGTTGAAAACCCTAAACCCTAAATCTAAAATCCTAAATCCTAAACCCTAAATCCCAAACCCTAAATCCTAAAACCTTAAACACAAAACCCTAACCCTAAACCTTAAATCGTAAACCTAAAACTTTAAACCTTAAATCCCAAACCCTAAACTTTAAGCCGTAACACGAAAACCCTAAACCCTAAATCAAAAACCCTATGCCCTAAACCCTAAACCATAAACCCAAAACCCAAAACCCTAAACTCTAAACCCAAAACCCTAAACCCAAAACCCAAAACCTAAACTTTAAACCCTAAACCCTAAACCCTAAATCTTAAACCCTAAACCCTAGACCGTGAACACCGTTCCTCAAACCCTAGATCCTAAACCCAAACCCCAATATCGAAATTCTAAACTGTAAACTCTAAACCCAAAACCCAAAACCCAAAACCCTAAACCCTAAAACCCAAACGCCAAACCCCAAAACCTAAACCCTAAATCATAATCCCTAAACCCAAAACCATAAATCGTAATTCCTAAACCCTAAACCCTAAACCCTAAACCGCAAATCCCAAACCTTGAACACTAAACCCTAGACCCTTAACCTTAAACCATAAACCAAAAACTAAAAACCCTAAATCCCAAAACCCAAAACCCTAATCCCTAAATCATAAACCCCAAACCCAAACCCTAAACCATAAAACAAAAACCCTAAACCCTAAGCAATAAACCCAAAACCCAAAACCCTAAACATGAAAGCCTAAACCCTAAACATTAAACCATAAACCCAAAACCTACACCCTAAACCGTAAACCAGAAACCCAAAACCCTAAACCCTAAACCCCAAACCCTAAATCATAAACCCTAAATCTTAAACCCCAAACCCCAAACCCTAAACCATAAAACCAAAACCCTAAATCCAAAACCATAAGCCCAAAAGCCTAAGGCCTAAACCCTAAACATTAAACCCTAACTCCAAAACCGTAAACCATAAACCATAAACCTAAAACTTTAAACGCTAAACCCTAAACCCTAAACTGCAAACCCCAAACCCTAAACCGTAAACCCAAAGCACTAATCCCTAAATTTAAAACCGTATACACTAAACCCTAAACCCTAAACCATAACTCTTAAACCTTACACCCTAAATCCCAAGCCGTAAACGTTAAACACTAAAACATAAACCTTAAACCATAAACCCTAAATCCTAAACCCTAAACTTGTGAACTCCAAACCTAAACCCTTACCCCAATCTCAAACCCTAAACCCTTAACCCTAAACTGTAAACCATAAACCCTAAACCTTAAACCCCAAAGCGAAAACCTTAAACGCAAAAGCCGAAACTGTAAACTGTAAACCCTACACCCAAAACCCAATGCGTCTAAGCCCCAAAGCCTAAACCCTAAACCCTAAATCCTAAACCCCAAGCAATAAACCCTAAATCCTAAACCCAAAACTTCAAAACCCTAAACCTTAAACTCTAAACCCTAAACCCTAAACCTAAAACCCTAAACCCTAAACCCTAAACAGTAAATCCCAAACACTAAACACAAAACCCTAAACCCTAAACCACAAACCCAAAACCCAAAACCCTAAATCCCAAACCCTAAACACTAAACCTTAAACCCTAAACCCAAAACCATAAACCCTAAATCCCAAACCCAAAACTCTTAACCCTAAACCCTAAATCCTAAACCCTAAATCGAAAACCCAAAACCCTAAACACTAAATCCCAAACCCTATACAATAAACCCTAAACCCTAAACCTTAAACCACAAACCCAAAACCCAAAACGCTAACCCTTAAACATCAAACCCTGAATCACAAACCCTACAACGTACACCCTACACCCTAAACCCTAAACCCTAATCCCTAAACCCAAATCCCTAAACCCTAAACCCTTAATCGTAAACTTTAAATTCTAAACCCAACACCCTAATCCTTAAATCATGAAGCCCAAGCCGTAAACCCTAAACACTAATCACCAAACCCTTAACCGTAAACCCAAAACCCTAAAACCAAACCCTAAACCGTAAAGCCAAAATCTAAAACCATAAACACCAAACCCTAAACCCTAAACACAAAACCCTTAAGTACAATCCCCAAACCCTAAACCCTAAAACCCAAACCCCAAACCCCAAAACCCTAGACCCTAAACCTGAAACTGTAAATTGTAAACCCGAAACCCGAAACCTAAAACTCAAAACCCAATACCCAAAATCCTAAACCCTAAACCCAAATCCCTAAATTTGAAACCCTACACCCTAAATCTAAACCCTAAAGCTTAAACCCTAAATCCTAAATCACAAACCCTGTACACTAAAGTCTAAACCCCAAACCTTAAACCCCAAAGCCTAAACCCTAAATTGTAAACCCGAATCCGTAAACTGTAAACCCTAAACCTCAAACTGTAAACCCCAAACCCTAAACCCTCAACCTTAAACCCTCAATTCTAAACCCTAAACCATAAACCATAAACCCAAAACCATAAATGCTAAACCACAAACCCTAAACCCTATACCATAAATCCCAAACCCCATATCCTAAATCCCAAACCCTCGCCCTAAATCCTAAACTCCAAACTCTTAACCATAAATCTGAAACCCAAAACACAACACCCTAAAACCCTAAACCCTAAACCTAAAGCCCTAAACCCTCAATCCAAAACTCCAAACCCTAATCACTACACCCTAAATGCTAAAAGCTAAACTATAAATCCTAAACCCTAAATGCGAAACTGTAAATCCTAAACACCAAACACTAAACCCTAATCCCCAAACCCTAAATCCAAAAACCTAAACACTAAACCTTAAACCGCAAATAGCAAACCCTATATCCCAAACCCCAAACCCTAAACTGTAAACAATAAATCCTAAACCCTAAACCTCAAACTCTAATTGCCAAACTCTAAACCCTAAACCCTAACCCTAAACCCTAAACCCTAAACCCTAAACTCGAAACTGTTATTTGTAAACCCTAAACCCCAAACCCCAAACCCTAAATCGAAAACCCTAAATCCTAAATCAAAAACACGAAACTGTAAATCGTAAACTATACACCCTAAACCCTGAACCACAAACCATAATGCCAAAACACTAAACCCTAAATCCCAAACTCCAAACCTTAAACCCTAAAGACTAAACACCAAAATCCTAAACCTAAAATCCAAAACCCTCAATCCTAAATCCTAAACCCTAAACCCTAGACCCTAAAAGCAAAATCCCAAACCCTAAACACTAATGCCTAAACCCTATACCCTACACCCCAAAGCCCAAACCCTAAACCCTAAACCCTAAACCCCAAACCCTAAATCCTAAACCCCAAACCATAAACCCTAATCCCCAAACACCAAACCCTATACCCTAAACTCTAAGCACTAAACCCTAAACCTTAAACCCTAAATCTTGAAGTCCAATCCCCAAACACTAAACCCCAAACCCTAAACCCCAAACATCAAAACATAAACTCTAAACCCTAAACCCTAATCCCTAAACCTTAAATCCTAAACCCCATACCCTAAACCCAAAACCCTAATTCCTAAATTTAAAACCCTAAATACTAAACCATAAACCATAAACCTTAAACTTTAAACCCTAAACCCTAAATTCCAAGCACAAAATCTTAAACCGTAAACCCTAAACCGAAAAACCTAATCCCTAAATCCCAAACCCTAAAACCCAAACTGTAAACCTAAAACACTAAACTCCAAAGCCCAAACCCTATATGCGAAACCCCAAACCCTAAAACTCGAGATCCTAAATCGCAAACCCTAAACTTTAAATAGTAAACCCTAAACCCGATACCCCGAACCACAAACCTTAAACCCTAAACCAAAAACTCTAAGCCCTGAATCCAAAACCCTAAACCATATATCCTTAATTCAATATCCTAAATCCCAAACCCAAAATCCTAAACCATAAATCCCAAACCCTGAACAGTAAACCCTAAACCTTAAACCATAAACCCAAAACCCAAAACGTAAAACCCTAAATCCCAAACCCTAAACCCTAAACCCAAAACCGTAAATCCTACACCTTAAATCAAAAACCCTAAACCATTAATACTAAATCGTAAACCCTAAACCCTAAACCCTAAACCAAAAAAAAAAAATCGCTAAACCCTAAATCGTAAACTGTAAACCCTAAAGTTTGAACCCTTAATCCTAAATCCCAAACCTTAAACCCTAAACTCGAAATCCTAAACTCTAAACTCTAAACCCTAAAAACATAACACCAAACCCTAAACCCTAAACCCTAAACTCTGAACTTAGAACTCCAATCCCTAAACCTTAAACCCTATACACCAAACCCAAAACACTAAACCTTGAACTCCAAACACAAAACCCTAAACCCTAAACCCCAAACCCTAAAACCCTAAACCCTAAACCCTTAACCTGAATCTCTAAATTGTAAACCATAAACCCTAAACCCTAAACCCAAATCCTAAACTCCAAACCCTAATCCCTATATCTTAAACCCTAAATATTAAATCCTAAACTCCAAATGCCAAATGCTAAATCCTAAACCCTAAACCTGAAACCCTAAACCCTGAACATGAAACCCTAAGCCCTTACCCCAATCCCAAATCCTAACCCGAAACCCCAAATCCAAAATTGTAAACCCTCAACCCTAAACCTTAAACCCCAAAGCTTAAACCTTAAACCCTAAACTCGAAACTGTAAACTGTAAACCATAACCCCAAACCGCAAACCCAAACCCTATAACTTATTCCCCAAACCCCAAACCCTAAACCCTGAATCCTAAACCCCAAACTCCAAGCCTTAAACCCTAAACCCTAAACCCAAAACCTAAAACCCAATACCCTAAACTATAAACACTGAACCCTAAACCCGGCACTCTAACTATTTTTAGACACAGAAATCACTTTTCTAAAGAAATTTTAAAAGAAAGAACTTTAGTCTAGTGAAGCATGCTGTAACCTTGTTTCAGCTTGAATCAACCCAGAGTTGAAATTGGGTCTTAATAGGGACCATTTTGAAAGAAAAACTTCAGAGAATCCCAAAATTCTTATTTTGACTCTATTTCTGGTTGTATTCTGCTGAAAACTTTCTGGATGTGTATAGTGGATTCAAAATGACTAATTTGTGTGGTTGGAGGAAGTTAAATTGGTTAGAATTGTCCTTATTTCAATTACTTTGGAAAAAGGACCTTTTTGATAAAGATTGAGGTAATTGCGGGTCAAAGTGTAATTTTCTTCCTTGAAAAACTAGTTGAATCTGTTAAATGCATGATGAAGATGCCTCTAATGAAATTTCTTGATATTTGAATACCTGTATGAGAAGTTAGGCATGTTACTTGCTACACAAGTTATATTTGATGTTGTGGTTGACCTTGTTTGACTTTGAGTTGACCAAATGCAAAGTTGACCTGTTTAAAGTAGTCTATTTAAGTGTGCGGCATCGAACTCTGAAATTGAGATTTAGTATGCATCTGTGAACTGATATGCCCTAAAAGGCAGGTATTTTAGCATGCATTTGTGCACATGCCCTGGAGAGGCAAAAGTGTGATTAATAATATGCCCTGGAGAGGCAAGTGATTGGCAACTAAATAAACATTACCTGTGAAAACCTATGTTATACTGTTTTGATCTGTATGGAAAGGACACACTAGGCTGGGTAGGAATGCGTCCGGGACGTAGCGGTCTATCAACTAGTGAGGAAATAATCCAATCCGGGACTGGTGATCCTATGGTTCTAACTTTGTGCGTACACCGGGGGACGCCCTGGGATGTTGGGTAATTCTTGTGCCTTATATGGGCGGACTTTACTATATTGGTAACTCGGTTTTTGTCCTGTTTCATTAGATTGCTTTTGTTGATGGTAATGGTTTAGCCAGTTGTACAGGTCCTGGAGAAATCTGGTATTTGGCATGGCTAATAAATACATGTGATGGTAAATGTGCATACTTTCAAAAAGAAAATGAGTATTCTATCTGTTTAAGGCTTTTTCAGTATAATTGCATATTTTGAATCCATGAGTGGAAATATCTTGTAATTGAAATTGAATAGTTATGAACTGCTCTTAATTGTTGTATGTTCTTGTTAATTGTGAAGGAAGTTTTTCTGTATTCTTAGTAATGCAGTTGAACCTTTTATCAGTTCTTATAAAACTGGTAATCTACATTACTGGGATTTTATATCTCACTACGTTAGTGTGTTCAGATGCCCAAGTACCTCCTGCAAGTTGAGATACAAGTGGAACTGTTGGAAGTCCCATTCTTGGGCTACTTCCAGATACTGAAGATCGTCAACATCCTCTTCTTTTTCCCCTCGGAGGATATGAACACCCCCGGGACCTACAAAGGATGTCTGATGGATAGCTAGCGGAACAGCTTGACTTTTTGGCTGTGACTTAGGAGTCACACTTATTTTGGAACTATGAAGCTAACTATTTAGGCCTGCGTGCCACTAGCTATTAAACTTATGGATGTATGTATATATGGATGTATGCGGTAGACTTAGCTTATATACTGATTAGGTAATGTATGGAGGTTAGTACCTCGCTTTATCTGAATATCCTTGTATGTTCAGAAAATGATTTTGGGAGTGCGAGAGTAACAAACATGTAACTTCTAGTTTCTTAGGTTAAATAACCAACCGAGAGTAAACGATCCTTGGGGTAACACTTGACTTTTAATACTCCCAAATGAAAAGAAACGAAAAAAATTGGACCGATATTTTAAGAGTAATGTTAAATAACCTAATTCCGCAAATAAAATCAATTAAGAAACTAGGACGTTACATTATGGTATCAGAGCACAGTTTTTAGAACTCTGCTGGTTCGTAGGTAGAGTAGGCTAACATGAACACTGATTGGATAAACTCAGCTGATCATGACAGTTTGAGTGAACTGAGTCTATGTTTGTGCTAGGAATCCTAGATTGTTACATGTCTCCTCTATTTGCTGTACTTTTCTCTATTTAATAGTGTTATTGAGATTGATCACCTTAGTGATGTTCTTGTTTAGCAGAAAGCTATGGAAAATACCAAGAGAGGTGCTGACAATAGACAACCTGAATGTGACATGATTCGTCAAATGATGCACGCATTTAAGAACATGGCACAAGCAATGAGGGACCAAGCCTTAGCAACTTCCGAGGTACTCCGCCAGGCCCAGGGAAATCATAAGACCCCAATCCCTCATCAACATGATAATGGGCACCATGACGGTAATAACATGAGGTGGGTTGAACTCCAAAACGCTAGGCCTCGGTATTCAGAGCTACCTATGACCCTGTTGTAGCTGAGGAATGGTTGAGAGAGTTAGAAAAGCTGTTCAATGTACTTCATACCCCTGATCAACAAAAAGTAGCCTTCGTAGTCTATCAACTGCAAGGTGAGGCTGAGTACTGGTGGCAAGGATCCAGAAAATTACTCGAGGGTAGGAATCGCCCCATGACCTGGGAAACCTTTAGGGAAACCTTTCTAGCAAAATACTATCCAGAGAGTGTTCGGAAGGAGAGGGAGATTGTATTTCTGTAGCTGAAACAAAGGGGGAGACCCTTTGATGAGTATTTGGCTAACTTTGACGAACTTGCCAAATTCTCTACCTACCTGAAGTTTAGGAATGATGAGGAATGGAAGGCAGCCCAATTTGAGGCCAGGTAAGACCTGAATATAAAAACCCAAGTAGCTCCATTAGAAATAAAGAACTGTGCAGAGCTAGTCAACAAATGCCGCATCATCAGCAAAAACTTGAGTGATAGGGCTGCAGTAAACCAAAGATTCAATTGTAGACCCCAAAATAACCTAAATGTGAGGAAACCAAACTTCAAACCTGCCCAGGGAAATACCAGCAGAACTGGCCCTACTGGAGAGAACCGTCCTCGATGTGCTAAATGTAATAGGGAACACTACCCTACTCAGCCCTGTTTCACCTACTACCAGTGTGGGAAACCAGGGCACTTTGGTAAGGCATCAAGGCCAAGGAGCCTGTAGGGAATGGAAACCGAACACCAGCTGTTGGAAGTGGCTTCGCTCTGGACAGGGTTATCAATGAACAAACTGAGGATCTCATAGAGGGAACGGGTAAGATTCAAAACACTAATTTTAAAATTCTATTTGACTGAGGAGCCACTCATTCTTTCATTTCTAAAACATGTTTGAAAACCCTAAATTTCTCTGCCCAACCCTTATTGTGCGAACTGAATGTTTCTACCCCTTTGGGGAAAAGATTGATTGCCACCCATACTTGCTTAAACTTTCCCATCACTATCAATTCTAAACTTTTTCATGCAAACCTTATCTTTTTGAATAGGTTCAACATAGACATAATCTTAGGAATGGATTGGTTATCTAAGAATCGTGTTGTATTAGATTGCGCTGTTAAATCTGTGATATATTTAAATGTTGAAGAACCTAGAACTTTAAGTCTAGAAGAGAGAATTAGTTTAATTCCAGTAGTAAGGGATTTCAGTGATGTTTTCCCTGATGAAATACATGAGTTGCCTCCGGAAAGAGAAATAGAATTCACCATAGATCTTATGCCTGGAATTGGACCTATATCTATCAAACCTTACCGTGTGGCCCCACAAGAACTGCAGGAGCTGAAGGCCCAAATAATCGACTTACTGAGCAAGGAGTTTATTAGACCTAGTGTTTCACCCTGGGGAGCCCTAGTCCTCTTTGTGAAAAAGAAGGGCAGAAGCCTTAGACTCTGTTAAGATTATAGGCAATTAAATAAGGTGACCATCAAAAACAAATATCCCCTACCCCGCATAGATGACTTGTTGGACCAGTTGCGAGGAGCGACTGTGTTTTCAAAAATCGACCTTAGATCAGGATACCACCATATTAGAGTCAAAAAGGAAGATATCCCTAAGACCATGTTCAAAACGCGTTCTGGCCACTATGAGTTCCTAGTGACGCCATTAGGGTTAACCAATGCCCCTGCGGTGTTCATGGATTATATGAACCGCATTTTCTGACCTTACCTAGATCAATTCGTCGTAGTGTTCATTGATGGAATTCTGATTTACTCTCGGAATGAAGAAGAGCATCAAGAATATCTTGCATTGGTATTGCAAGTACTACGAGAGAAACAACTATACGCCAAGATAGAAAAATATGAGTTTTGGTTAGACGAAGTAAAGTTTTTAGGGCTTGTGATCAATAAGCAAGGTGTAGCTGTAGACCCTAGTAAGACGGAGACTGTTAGGAACTGGGAAAGACCTCAAACCGTGACCGAAATTAGAAGCTTTCTGGGTTTAGCTAGGTACTATTGGAGGTTTATTAAGGCATTTTCTGAAATAGTCCTCTCTATGACAAGATTGACCCGAAAGGACACTCCTTTCAAATGGTCAACGGAGTGCGAGACAAGCTTTCAAACTCTGAAGGATAGGTTGACCACACCCTCTGTGCTTACCATACCTGACCCATCGGAGCCTTTCGAGGTATACACTGATGCCTCAAGGAAAGTACTTGGATGTGTGCTTATGCAAAATAAGCAAGTGGTGGCGTATGCGTCATGACAACTTAAGCCTAATGAAAGGAACTATCCGACCCATGACCTAGATGTAGGGGCTGTAATCTTTGCATTAAAAATTTGGAGACATTTATTATACGGAGCTAGGTTTACAATCTTCTGTGACCATAAGAGCCTTAAGTACCTTTTTGATCAGAAGGAGTTGAACATGAGACAGAGGAGATGGGTAGATTTATTGAAAGATTATGAGTTTGAGCTTAGGTACCACCCTGGGAAAGCCATTGTAGTTGCCGATGCCTTAAGTAGGAAATCCATTCAGGTAGCCCACTTGATGGTCGAGGAGATGAAAATGATTAAGAAATTTAGAGACCTAGGCTTGAATACGAGGCTGACTAATGAAAAATTAGAGATGAGTGAGTTTCGAATAGAGTGCGACCTGAGGGCTCAAATTAAGGAAGCCCAAATTAAGGATGAAACCCTAGTTGCCTTAAGAAAACAATCCGATTTTCACGAAGCTGAGGACGGGGTACTGTTGTGTTTAGGGAGAGAATAGTAATTCCTAGTGACCCTGGTTTGAGGAGCAAGATATTAGATGTAGCCCAAAGGAGCATGTATACCGTTCATCTCGATATGACCAAGATGTACCAAGGCCTGAAAAAGAAATTTTGGTGGCCAGGGATGAACAAAGACATAGTCGAGCATGTGGGTAAGTGTCTGACTTGCCAACAAGTCAAAATACAACACCAAAAGCCCTCGGGAATGCTACAACCATTAGCTATACCCGAGTGGAAATGGGATCAACTTACCATGGACTTCGTAGTAGGACTACCTCGAACCCCTTCCAACCATGACTCTCTCTGGGTAGTCATGGATAGACTCACAAAGTCTGCTCACTTTTTACCCATCAGGATCACTTTTTCCTTAGAAAAATTAGCCCAACTTTACATTAAGGAAATAGTGAGGCTTCACGGAGTGCCAACTAGCATAGTGTCCGACAGAGATCCCTGATTCACTTTGCGATGCTGGCAAGCTTTACATAATAATGCCTTAGGGCCACAATTGAGTTTAGCACAGCATACCATCCTCAAACTGATGGCCAGTCAGAGAGAACAATTCAAACTCTCGAGGATATGCTCCAATCGTGTGCACTGGAGCAAGAAGGCACATGGGATGCCTACTTGCCATGTGTAGAATTTGCCTATAATAATAGTTATAAATCTAGTATAGGCATGGCACCATACGCATCCCTCTACGGAAGAGAGTATAGGTCCCCACTTTGTTGGACGGAAGTCGGTAAGGAAAGAGTGTTAGGGCCAGACATAGTTCGCCAGACTACGGAACAACTCCGTATGATTAGGGAAAAGATGAGGATTGCCCAATAGAGGCAAGATAATTATGCTACTCAGAGGAGGAAACCACTGGAGTTCAATGAGGGAGACCATGTATTCCTCTAGGTAACCCCAATGACAGGCATAGGAAGATCACTAAAAGCGCAAAAATTACATCCGCGATTCATAGGTCCCTATCAAATTCTTAAGAGAATCGGCCCGACGGCTTATCAAATAGCCCTACCCCCAAAGTTGTCTTACCTCCACAATGTGTTCCACGTTTTTCAACTTCGTAAATATATTCCTGACCCTTCACATGTACTCAAGACTGAGCTAGTAGAATTGAAAGAAAATTTAACTTACCTCTCAATCCCTGTGAAGATTCTAGAGTTTGAGAATAGGCAACTCCGGAGTAAGACCGTTCCATTAGTCAAAGTGTTGTGGCAAGATGTTTCGACACAGGAAATGACTTGGGAACGCAAAGAGGACATGAGACAACAGTATCCAACATTATTTGCAAGTACATTTTTGAATTTTGGGGACAAAATTCTAATAAGGAGGGGAGTATTGTAACATCCTGAAAATTCAAACCTATCTTTGACCAGGATTTTCTGTTCGACTTTTTTGTTGTGTGTTTGACTAAACTTGTTTGTGTTTGACCTTGCTTGTAAATAGAATGAGAAACCTTAATTGAAGGAAAAGAGACCCAAAAATTAGGGAAAAAGTGCCAAAGGAACCCTAACCCAAACCCTAGGGACTAAAATGAAGGAAAAAGTTAGTTTTAGAAAAAGAGTAAAGAAGACCTATTTGACCTAAGAAAAGTACCCTAGTACACTCTAGAGACACCCTAAGACTTGACTAAGGGACCACAACCTCAAGGCAAGTCCTGAATTGACATATTTTCTCCAAAAGAAATTCAAGAACTAAAAAGATAGAAATGAAAATTTGCAAATAAGCCACCCTAGCTTGCTTAAACCCCAAGAAAGCCCAATTTAACACCCCCCCCCAAAGACACTCAAAACTACCCTATTAAGTACCAGTCATGAGACTTGAGATAGAATTAAAGGAATTGGGCAAGTTACACAATTTTAAAAGTGAAGTAAATAAGAATTTAATATCAAATTAACCCCTTAAAGGTTACCCTTTTACTTGGTAACCGAAATTACCACTTTAAAGAGTCAATTAAATACCCAATTATGGCCTTTGCTGCAGCAGATAACTTTTGGAAGCTACACATAGAGAAAAATAACCAAATTAAAGACTTAAAAGCCTAAGTTTAGTATGCTACAATGCCTTATAAAAGACACATTTCCCCACTCCACGTAAACTAATCCTATCCGAGGCCTAAGTGATAATTAAACCAGCCAAACAACCCATAAGTCCCTGCCATCACACACCATTAGGTGTCTTAATGCAAATTTACAACTACCAGGAGCTTGACACCTCACTCCCTCATCATTTCCTCCTCACATAGCTCAAGCCTCCATAAATTGAGTGAAACCGAGAGTGAGGGAGGCATCAGCTGGGAGAGTGAGATTGAAACCGAGAGGAAGGTGAGAGTGAGTTTGAGAGAGAGAGCTGAGGCAGGAAAGAAGGCTGGAGGTTCGAATTAGCAGCTGAAATTAAAGGAAGAAGCAGAAAACTCTAGCCATACCCACACACTCAAGGAACACTACTTTCACCAAGCTTGGCCTAAGAAATTCAGAGGCTCAAAGCCACGTTTCTTGTTTGTAAATTAAAGTAGCGTAGGGTTACCCTTCATTTTTCATCTCTGAGTCAAAATCATCCATCAATGGTGGTGGTATAAGGCTCTATGACCTTCTTTTTCGTTGCTGCCATGTGAAGCCCTGTTTTGGGCAGTGTTGTTTCAAGAAAGCATAACTCTCTCGATTCTAAACCAAATTGAGCGTGTAAGGTGTCAAAAGAAAGCTAAGGAGATGAACGTTAATAACCTCCAAATTCATGTTCCATCAGAGGCTGCGATACAGCTGATTGTGGCTTTGAAAACCCACTGAAAACTGTCAAAACTCTATTTTTCTGGTGTACAATTTTGCTGCTATATTATGTGATTTCTGGTAGGTTGGGTTTCGAGTTGGATTAGAGTAACTTACCAATAGATATTAGGACCATATAGCAGTGGAAATCAGAACTAATCACCTATTAAAATTTCTATTTCCATAGCAAAGAATCTCTAATTTTAAAGCAGAAGAATTTTGCCTTTGCTAAGATGCTTTTCTGGTTTTCTCACTGTCAAACTGCTGTAAGTCTATTCCCTAATGTTCAGGTTGCATAATTTTAACTAGTAAACCTCTGAGAGGCCTTAGAGATGTTAATTCACGGTATGAAACCTGATAGAGTAGGTTTTATGTTTTTAAAATGAAAAGGAAATGGACTTGTGATGTTCTCTTGACTTGAAATTTGCTGGTAAATCTTTTAAGCTTGTTGTTTGCTGATATTTGTGCTTCCCACATGTATTGCTAAGCCTTTAAATAGCCAAAAGAAAATCTCTGAATTGATCTACAAGATTTCTCATGATTTTTGTTGGAATTCCTTGCTGTCAAAATAAGTTGTGAACTTCCTCTTTGATGTCTCTTTTCTTCGAGTATGCTTACTGAGATGTGGTTGGGACTTTGTAGTTGATCCTGGTGTTTTTTACTGAGCCCATTGAGTCTCTAAATAATTGAAAATGCTGAGATTTCCTCTTAGTTATGTTAAAATAACTTGAGTAATTTTAGTTGGATAAGGAATGAACTTTTAGTTTTCTGTGGGATTTTCTTTACTGTCAAACCATTAAAAGATTTCACTTTCTGACTTGTTGGTGTTATAGAATGATATTGGAGGTCTTAAATATGTTAAGACACTGAGAAATCAACAGAGAATAACCAAAGTAACAAGTGAGAGACCCAATTGTAAAAATGGGGAGGAATTGTCCTGTCTTGGTTAAAATGACTGCCAAGTAAACCTCAGGACTAATTTTCTAATTTTGTATTGTGTCTAAATCATGAGGCAGTGGGGGAATACAGGGAAGTATGAGGGATGGTAAAGTCGAAATAACCTTAGGATGAAAAAGAAACAAGTTGAACCCTTAGTGAACTTAGAAGTGGGAATGCCAACTATAAAAGTTAGGTACTCTGGTTGAAAGTCGGTAGGCCAACCTCTCCCACTCCCTAATCTCTCAAAGGAGTATTTCCAGAAATAAAAGTTGATAGGAAAGTGGCAAAATCACTTCATAAATCTCACCTCTGTACTGATATGGCTGCACTCACATGCTGTGCAAGTCATAAATGACCCTAGTGTAGTGAGGGAAAGTTACTTAGGGCTTGAAAGAAGCCAGAACAGAAAAGAGCTAGTAATAGGGACCAAAATGAAACAAAAACACTATTTTTCTTACTTTTGTCAAAAGCTGGGTGATCAGAATTATTTGAGAGGAGTCACCTATCCATTCTGACTCTATGAGATATTAGGGTACTGTGTACAAGGTTGGAAGAGGCCAGAGTGGTCTCTAACTATTTTTAGAGACATAAATCACTTTTCTAAAGCAATTCTAAAAGAAAGAACTTTTGCTGCAAAAATATGGTTCCTGTGTCGTTTTGATTTTTGAAAATTGTACAAGCAAGTCATATTTAGTCTAGTGAAGCTTGCTGTACCTTTATTTCAGCTTGAATCAACCCAGAGTTGAAATTGGGTCTTAATAAGGACCATTTTGAAAGAAAAACTTGAGAGAATCCCAAAATTCTTATTTTCACTCTATTTCTAGTTGAATTCTGCTGGACACTTTCTGGATGTGTGTAGTGGATGCCAAAATGACTAATTTGTATGGCTGGATGAAGTTAAATTGGTTGGAATTGTCTTTACTTCAATTACTTTGGAAAAAGGACCTTTTTGATAAAGATTGAGGAAATTGACGGTCAAAGTGTAATTTTCTTCCTTGAAAAACTAGTGAATCTGTTAAGTGCATGATGAAGATGCCTCTAATGAAATTTCATGATATTTGAATGCCTGCGTGAGAAGTTATGCATATTACTGGCTACACAAGTTATATTTGACGTTGTGGTTGACTTTGTTTGACTTTGAGTTGAGTAAATGCAAAGTTGACCTGTTTCAAGTAGTCTATTTAAGTGTGTGGCATCCAACTCTGAAATTGAGATTTAGCATGCATCTGTGAACTGATATGCCCTAAAAGGCAGGTATTTTAGCATGCATTTGTGCACATGCCCTGGAGAGGCAAAATTGTGATTAATAATATGCCCTGAAGAGGCAAGTGATTGGCAACTGAATAAACATTACCTGTAAAAACCTATGTTATATTATTATAATCTGTACGGAAAGGACACACTAGACTGGCTAGGACTGTGTCCGGGACGTAGCTGTCTAGCAATTAGTGAGAAAATAATCTAGTGTGGGACTCGTGATCCTAAGGTTGTAACTTTGTGCGCACTCCGGGGGACGCCCTGGGATGTTGGGTAATTTCTGTGCCTTATACGGGCAGACTTTACTATATTGGCAAGTCGGTTTTTGTCTTGTTTCATTATATTGCTTTTGTTAATGGTAATGCATTAGCCAGTTGTACAGGTCTTGGAGAGATCTAGTATTTGGCATGGCTGATAAATATATGTGATGGTAAATGTGCATACTTTCAAAAAGAAAATGAGTATTCTACCTGTTTATGGTTTTTTCAGTATAATTGCATATTCTCAATCCATGAGTGGAAATATCTTGTAATTGAAATTCAATAGTTAAGAACTGCACTTAATTGTTGTATGTACCTGTTAATTGTGAAGAAAGTTTTTCTGTATTCTTGGTAATGCAGCTGAACCACTAATTAGTTCTTAGAAAACTAGTAATCTACGTCACTGTGATTTTATATCTCTCTACGTTAGTGTGTTCAGATGCCCAGGTACCTCCTGCTACTTGAGATTGAAGTGGAGCTCTTGGAAGTCCCATTCATGGGCTACTTCCAGATACTGAAAGCTGTCAACTTCCTCTTTCTTTTCCCCTCGGTGGTCATGAGCACCCCCGGGACCAAGAAAGGATGTCTGATGGACAGCTAGCGAAGGAGCTTGACTTTTTGGCTGTGACTTAGGAGTCACACTTATTTTGGGACTATGAAGCTAACTATTTAGGCATGCGTGCCACAAACTATTAAACTTATGGATGTATGTATATATGGATGTATGCGGTTGACTTAGCTTATATACTGATTAGGTAAGGCATGGAGGTTAGTACCTCGCTTTATCTGAATATCCTTGTATGTTCTGAAAATGATTTTGGGAGAGCGCGAGAGTAACAAACACGTAACTTCTAGTTTCTTAGTTAAATAACCAACCGAGATTAAGCGATCCTTGGGGTAACACTTGACTTTTAATACTCCCATATGAAAAGAAAAGAAAAAAATTGGACCGGGATTTTAAGAATTAAGTTAAATAACCTAATTCCGCAAATAAAATCAATTAAGAAACTAGGACGTTACACTAAACACTAAACCCGAAAACCTAAACCATAAATCTTAAACACTAAACATTAAACACTAAAACCTAAACCTTAAACCCTAAACCCTAAACCCTAAACCCTTAATCCCAAACCTTAAAACCCTAAACCCCAAACCCTAAAACTTCAACTCCAATCCTAAACCCTTACCCCAATCTCAAACCCTAAATCTTTAACTCCAAACCGTAAACCATAAACCCGAAACTGTAAACTGTAAACCCTAAACTCTAAATCCAATGCATCTAAACCCCAAACCCCAAACCCTAAATCCTAAACCACAAACTCTAAACCCTAAATCCTATACTCAAAACCCAAAACTCAAAACTTCAAAACCTTAAACTCTAAATCCAAAACCCTAAACCACAAACCCTAATCCCTAAACAGTAAATCCCAAACACTAAACACTAAAACCTCAACCATAAACCCCAAACCCTAAATCCCAAATCCTAAACCCCAAACCCTAAACTCCAAACCCCAAACCCCTAACCCTAAACTCTAAACCCTAAACCATAAAACCAAAACCATAAACCCTAAACCCTAAACCCAAAACCCAAAACCCTAAAGCCTAAGGCCTAAACTCTAATCTTTAAACCCTAAACCCAAAAACGTAAACCCTAAACCTTAAACCATAAACCCTAAATCCTAAATCCTAAACCCAAAACCTTAAACCCTAAACCCCAAACCCTAAACCCCAAACCCTAAACACAAAACCCTAATCCCTAAATCATAAACCCTAAACTCGAACCATTAAATAGTAAACCCTAAACCCCAAACCCTAAACCCAAAATCCAAAACCCTAAACCCTAAACTGCAAACCCCAAACCCAAAACCCTAAACACAAAACTCTAATCCCTAAACAATAAACCCTAAACCATAAATCTTAAACCCTAAACCCTAAATTCCAAACCCTAAACATTAAACACTAAAACCTAAACTCTAAACCCTTAATCCTAAACCCTAAAACCCTAAACCTTGAACTCCAAACCTAAACCCTTACCACAATATCAAACCCTAAACCCTAAACTGTAAACCCTAAACCTTAAACCCCAAAGCGTAAACCCTAACCCCTATACCCGAAACTGTAAACTATAAACCCTAAACCCTAAACCCAATGCATCTTAACCCCAAACCCTAAACCCTTAACAAGAAATAAAAAACTCAAAACCCTAAACACCAAACCCTAAATCCCAAACCCCAAACCATAAACCCTAAACCCTTAAATAGAAATATAAAACCCCAAACCCTAAATCCTAAACACTAAATCCCAAACCCCAAACCCAAAACCATAAACACTAAAGCATAAAACCCAAACCCTAAACCCTAAAGCCTAAGCCCTAAACCCTAATCTTTAAACCCTAAACCTTAAACCCTAAACCGTAATCCGTAAACCCTAAATCATAAATCCAAAACTCTAAACCCAAAACCCAAAACATTAAACCCTAAACCCCAAACCTTAAAACCTTAAAACCTTAAACCCCAAACCCCAAACCCTAAACTTTGAACTCCAAACCTAAACCCTTACCCCAATATGAAACCCTAAACACTTAACCCCAAACCGTAAACTGTAAACCCAAAACCTTGAATCCCAAAGCGTAAACCCTAAAACCAAAACCCGAAACTGTAAATTGTAAACCCTAAACCCTAAACCCTTAACCAGAAATCAAAAACCCAAAACTGTAAACGCAAAATCGTAAACCCCAAACCCTAAGTCCCAAACCCCAAACCCTAAACCCTAAACCCTTAACCAGAAATCAAAAACCTAAAACCCTAAATAACAAACCCTAAATCTAAAACCCGAAACCCTAAACCATAAAACCAAAACCCTAAACCCTAAACCATAAACCCAAAACCCTAAAGCCTAAAGCCTAAAGCCTAAACTTTAAACCCCAAACACTAAACCCTAAATTCCAAGCCCTAAACACTAAATGTTAAACCCCAAACCCCAAACCCTAAATCCTAAACTCTAAACCCCAAACCCCAAACCCTAAACACGAAACCCAATTCCGTAAATCATAAACCCTAAACCCTAAACACGAAACTTTACACACTAAACCCTAAACCCAAAATCCAAAACCCTAAACCCTAAACTGCAAACCCCAAACCCTAAACCCTAAACTTTAAACTCAAAACTCTAATCCTAAATTTAAAACCCTAAACCATAAACCATAAATCTTAAACCCTAAACCCTAAATCCCAAACCCTAAACCTTAAACCATAAACCCTAAACCCTTAATCCCAAACCCTAAAACCCTAAACCCTAAACCCTAAACCTTGAACACCAAACCTAAACCCTTACCCACATCTCAACCCCTAAACCCTAAACCCAAAACCCAATGCAACTAAACCCTAAACCCCAAACCCTAAACCCTAAATCATAAACCCCAAACTCTAAACCCTAAATCTTATACTCAAAACCCTAAACTTCAAAACCCTAAACCTTAAACTCTAAACCCTAAACTCTAAACCTAAAACCCTAATCCCTAAATAGTAAATCCCAAACCCTAAACCCTAAACGCTAAACCCCAAACCTCAACCCTAAACCCTAAACACACAACCCTAAACCCAAAATCCCAAACCCTAAACCCCAAACCCTAAACTTTAAACCCTAAACCCTAAACCATAAAATGAAAACCCTAAACCCTAAACCTTAAACCCAAAACACTAAACCCTAAAGCCTAAGGCCTAAACCCTAATCTTTAAACCCTAAACGCGAAATCGTAAATCTTAAACCATAAACCATAAACCGAAAACTCTAAACCCTAAACCCTAAACTTTAAACCGTAAACCACAAACCCTAAACCATAAATTCCCAACCCTAAACACTAAACGTGAAACCCCAAACCCTAAACCCTAAACACGAAACCCTAATCCCTAAATCATAAACCATAAACCCTAAACTCGAAACCTTAAAAAGTAAACCCTAAACCCAAAATACAAAACCCTAAACCTTAAACTGCAAAACCCAAACCCTAAACGCAAAACTCTAATCCCTAAATTTAAAACATTAAACACTAAACCCAAAACCCTAAACCATAAATCATAAACCCTAAACCCTAAATCCCAAACCCTAAACATTAAACACTAAAACCTAAACCTTAAACCATAAACCCTAAACTCTAAGCCCTTAATCCCAAACGCTGAAACCCAAACCCCAAACCCTAAACCTTGAACTCCAAACCTAAACCCTTATCCCAATCTCAAACCCTAAACCCTTAACCCTAAACCCTTAACCCTAAATCGTAAACCCTAAACCCAAAACCTAAAACCCCAAAGCGTAAACCCTAAACCCAAAACCCGAAACAGTAAACTGTAAATGTCACGACCCCAAATCGGGAGAACATGACTGGCACGGGAATAGACTTTTACATCTAAACCCGTAAGCCTTATCCTGTAAACATAACTATAACTACCCTGCTATACAATCAATATATATATATATCATCGTAGTGGCCACACCTCACTGGTGGCCTAATTAACCTGCTTCATCTCAGCCCAGTGTATAGATATATATAGCAGCACTCATAATGTAAATATTCATATCATATTGACCGTACGTCTCAATACGTACGATCTATCCTATTCACATGCAGCAAGCACACATAATATATATATATATATATATATATATATATATATCCATATCATATTGACCGTACGCCTCAATGCGTACGATCTATCCTATTCACATGCAGAAGTTTGTATACTCATACGTATATCCTAGTTTATCCCCAAACTGGACCCTATCTTTAAGTACATGTGAAGCCGACAATTCTAGAATAGGTACATATCAAAAGCAGTAAATATATATACACAACTCTTACAACTTAGAATATGTACAACCAAAAGAGTTAAAATAACAAAAAGTGTCAACTCACGCGAACTAGTGCGTAAAGGATGGTCTGATGTCCGTATCACTGTCCAGACGTCGATGCCTGCTCGATACCTGTATCTGAAACATTAAAGCAGAGGGAGTGAGTCAAAAAGACTCAGTGAGAAGCTTCCCATCCTCGGCGTAGCGGCGGGTACCACTACAGCTCGGGAAAGGGAAACACCCACAATCACATGCGCATGAAAATCCAGTTTATCAAATGTTATATTACGATCAGGCAATATTAATATAACATAAAATCATGGATAAACCTACGGATCATGCTCCTCTATCATGCTTTTCATAAACAAGTAAACACTTTTATCATATCATTTGAAAATTGTAAATCACTCAACTGACCCTAGTACCAGGCTAGGGCAATGGCCTCAACGGGAAAATTCTTTTAATGTTTAACTGACCCTAGTGCCAGGCTAGGCCAATGGCCTCAACGGGCAAATTCTTTTAATCTTTAACTGACCGTAGTGCCAGGCTAGGGCAATGGCCTCAACGGGCAAATTCTTGTAATCTTTAACTGGCCCTAGTGTTAGGTTAGGGCAATGGCCTCAACGGGCAAATGTTTTAATATTTAACTGACCCTAGTGCCAGGCTAGGGCAATGACCTCAATGGGCAAATCTTTTCTGACTCGTTTCTCTCCCCGAGCTCTCAGCTGGGATTCTGAGTCTATCTACCCATTTCTATCCTAAACTGACTTTACCTAGGTGGTGTGAACCTCCCTATGACTCACTAATCCATTTATGAGATCTTTTTAATCCTTATTTAATACCCAAACCCTTGATTAGATCATAACCTAGCTCTAAGGCCGCTCCTAAGTTCAATTACCATAAAACGTCGATGTTGACTAACAACTTCTATACGATTTCTTTAATGAGTTTCTAATTAATAGGGTAAACCAAACCTTGGACTCAATCAACAACTTTCCCCCTTGCTTGTACTGTTCAGCGTATCTCATGTCATCACATGGATACCCTCCAGTACCTCTTTACATGTAGTCAAACACACATATACAAATACTTTCATGTATAACAGTTTAGGAATAACAATAGCATGTTAACCACTAAATAGTTCTTACAAATAGGCAAGTAGGCAAACCACATATCCACATCCTCAGTCAACCCTGTAGGGCAAGGATGGGAAACCCCTCACCTGGACGGCTTTCTTGCGTTTGTCCTGGAGTAACTCCCGCCCCGGACGAATCGTGGTTTCCTAACAATTGCATTCACATGGTTAACAATCTTAACTATTTGCAACTCATATGCGTATGGTATGCTAGTGCCTAAAAATGCACCTAGACGTCGCCAAGAATCGAGATCTTGGTCTTGTCCGTCTTCCCTCTCTTCCATGAGAGTCTCAAGTGCTTCACACTTGGTTTAATACAATTATCGCTCACCTTGAATTTATTTTGGAGCCTTGGATTCGAGTTACTAAACCTCAATATACTTTTAAATTATCCTACTTAAGGTTTCCTAATAATTACGAAGAAATAAAGTTGCCACTTGAAAATTTGATCTTTATTGTTCCGCAAGTTTCCATCCTTGAGAAACAAGAAAGTACTTAAAATAATTCTTAACGCTTGATAGCATATTTAGAATTAGTCTAGGGTGTTTAAGATTGAAAAGAAGAGGTTTGGAGCCCTCAATATCACCCTTAAAGTGTAATTGGGCAATCCGAGCAGGGACCCGACACGTTAATGTCAAGGTTCCACCTTAGTAACCTCGGGCTAGCTCTTCACGGGTCTTGTTCAGCTAATATTTCAACAATACAATTTCAATAATACCAATCGAAGCCTATTTACTCAAACCCAAGATCAATTCCTAAGCTAACAATAATTCTCCAATTTAGAAATAATTATAATTTCAACCCCAAATCCTTCCAAATTCGAATTCGACTAAACCCGAGGGTATAGTCTCGATTCTTACCCCAACTAAGTGTTCAAGAACATTTCTTAGGTCTCAATCTACCCTCGAAACAATCCAATCTAAGGTGGATCGAAGAAATCCCTAAAAATGGAGAAATTGAGGGTTTAGAATGAAATTGGAGTTACCAACCTTTGATTCGATCGGTGAGAGGTGCGGAAAATGTTGTAGTCGAGCTCCGGTGAACTTTTCCGGCGTCGACTAGCTCTCCTTCGACGAGATTCCTCCTTCTTCCCCCTTCTTCTTCCCTCACACGTCCTCCCTCTCTCTCTCTCTCTCTACTCTATCTCTCGTGATCTCTCTCTCTTTCTCTTATTCTTTTCTTTCCTTTATCATTTCTTTTCTTATTTTAAAGACAACCCACGACAACCCCAAAAAATTAATTAAAATAATATATATATAATAATAATATTAAATAATTAATTAAATAATAAAATAACTAATAATTAATAATTAAACTAAAATAGTTAAAATATATTTTTAATTTAATTTGCTACTTCTTGTCTCTCTCTTTTTATTTTATTTTATTATCTAATATATAATAATAATAATAATAATAATAATAATAATAATAATAATAATAATATTATTATTATTAAACAAGTAAGGCTGCAAAATATTTCCAATTTATTCACTTTCCCTATTTAATTCAGGTATCCAATTCTTAGGTCCTGAATTAAATCCTAAACATTATTTTCTACTTCTCTTTTTTCCCTTTTATTTTATTTTAAACTTCAAAAAGAAAAAAAATTTCTCGGGTATTACAGTAAACCCTAAACCCTAAACCTAATGCATATAAACCCCAAACCCCAAACCCTAAACCATAAACCCTAAATCCTAAACCCCAAACTCTAAACCCTAAACCCTAAACCTAAAACCGTAAACCACAAACCCTAATCCCTAAAAAGTAAATCCCAAACCCTAAACCCTCAACCTTCAACCCTAAACCATAAACAATAAACCCAAAACCCAAAACCCAAAACCCCTAACTTTAAACTCCAAACCCTAAACCCCTAACCCTAAACCCAAACCCCAAAACCCTAATCCCTAAATCCCAGCCCCAGACAATAAACTCTAAACCTTAAACAACAAACCCAAAACCCAAAACTCTAACCCTTAAACCACAAACCCTGAATTACAAACTCTAAACTTTAAACCATAAACCCTAAACCCTAAACCCAAATCCCTATACCCTAAACTCTTAAACGTAAACTTTAAACACTAAACCCAAAACCCTAATCCTTAAATCCTAAACACCAAGCAGTAAACCCTAAACCCTAAACCTTAAGCACCAAACCCTAAATCCAAAACCTGAAACAATAAAGCCAAAACCCTAAACCCGAAATCTAAAACCCTAAACACCTAACCCTAAACCCTAAACACTAAACCCTGAACTACAATCCCCAAAGCCTAATCCCTAAACCCCAAACCCCAAAACCCAAAACCCTAGACCCTAAACCCGAAACTGTAAATTGTAAACCCCAAACCCAAAACCCCAAACCCTAAATCCTAAACCCCAAACCCCAAACTTTAAACCCAAATCTCTAAATTTGAAACCCCAAAACCGAAACCTTAAACTCTAAATCCCAAACCATGAACACTAAACTGCAAACCCCAAAGCCGAACCCCTAAACTGTACACCCGAATCTGTAAATTGTAAACCTTAAACCTCAAATAGTAAACCCCAAACCCTAAACCCTATACCATAAACCCCAAACCCCAAACCCTCGCCCTAAATCATAAACCACAAACTCTTTACCCTAAATCCGAAACCCAAAACACAACACCCCAAAACCCTAAACTCTAAAGTCTAAACCTAAAACCCTCAATCCTAAACTCCAAACCCTAATCCCTAAACCCTAAATGCTAAAAGCTAATGTTTAAACCCTAAATCCTAAATCCTAAACACCAAACACTAAACCCTAAACCACAAACCCTAAATCCCAAACCTTAAACACTGTGGACATCCTATTTTGTCCAGCCCCGAAAATTGCAAATAAAAAATAAAATAAAAATAAAATAAAATAAAAAATAAAATGCAAAAATATTATTTTTGTCAAAAAATAAGAAAATATGAAAAGTGATAGATGGCCTACTCTTAGCTCTAATGGGCCAAGCCCAAAAGGCGTAAGAGAAGCCTAGCTTATAAAAGAGAGAAGCCTAGGTCAAAAAGAGGGGACGAGGTTAAAGAGAGAACAAGGGTGGCTAGGTTAAAATGGTGAGGGGAGGCTAGGTCAAAGAGAGGAGGAGGAGATCAAAGTAGCAAGAGGCAAGAGGCAAGAGGAGGAGAAGGAGTCAAGAATGTATGGAGATGGGAAGGTAAACCTAAAATGAATGGTTAAAGAACCAATTGAGGGGGTACTCTTCACTTTAACACTTTTCTGTTTTGGTTGAATGTGATTACTTGCCTTCTCCGTTTTGTTTTTGGTTGTTTCAACATTGATAATTGATTTCTTGTATTTTTCTATTTTTTACGCATGTCTTTAGAGTATCTCTGAATTTTTTCATGAATTTTAAATTCTTTTAATGGAGTCAAATAATTTTTGTGAAAACCTCTGCCCGAACTGATTCTGAGTTTAGGCAGTGTGCCTTCAACGCAAGATTTTGATTTCAATTTAAATCCAAATGCAGTGATCTATTTTTTTCCTGAAACTAGACATCCATAGCTTTCTGACCATAGGTCTTTTGTCAAATTTCATTGGGTATCTTGCTCCCAGCAAGTTTTATAAAATCAATTTTTCAAAAGACGTTGCAGAGTGACGTCCCTAACGTCACTCTATTTCGTGAAATTATATCTCCATCTACACAACTCAGTTTTAATTGATTTTTGTCCCTAAATCTTCTTCATAGTCTCTGGAACAAAGGATAAAAATATCATGACCAAATTCATCCAGAATGATTTATAGCATATTTATTGATCCCAAAGTATCATTTCAAACAGCTTCAGGGTAACTGTGCTTTCAAAGATCATATCTTACAAATTACTATTGATTTTGGGGCAAGGTCACGGGGCCGTGTAGGGGAGATCTAGAGCTTTCTTACCCTAGGTTTTTTGACAATTTTCTATATTTCGGAGGTAGTCCAATTTCATTTTTTATTTAATGTCTAGAATCAGAAAAATAAGCGTTGAAAAGATTTCTTTGTTCAACTGATGTCACCAAGGAGCCTATGCTTCTATAGGAACACTGGTTTACACGCCATCTGGGCACGCCGCCTGATGAGCATCACACACCCACCTTGATTGATTTGTTCTGTTAAATGCATGGTAGATAGGTGTCGAGGGGCTCTTGCCTCTTTAGGCACATTGCACTGGGAGACCATCTGAGTCTTTGCTTGATGAGCCTCCCTTCACTCACACACTTGCATGTCACAGGAACTACGTGGGCTTTAATCCCCCATTGTGGGTACGTAGGCCCTAGGCTTTTATCCTAGGTCAAGCCCTCCCTCTTTCCTTTTTCAATTTTCTCCCATGATTCTATATGTTTTCTAGGCCAAACGATTTTAATATTAATTTTTAGGGTAACCGTCTCCGGACGGGGGAAGAAGGGTGCCTAACACCTTCCCTTCATCTCAATCAGACTCCTGAATCCAACATTTTGTGAAAATTTATTTTACCCCACTTTTGAACTTTTTTTTCTTTTTTCCAAATTTTTATTGAAAATTTGGTGGCGACTCCCGCCGAAGGCATGGTCTTCACAAACACTAAACCATAAACCCCAAACCTCAAACCCTAAATCCTAAACCCCAAATCCTAAACCCTAAACTGTAAACCATTAATCCTAAACCTTAAACCCTAAACCCTGAACTCCAATTGCCAAAACCTAAACCCCAAACCTGAAACTCTTATTTGTAAACCCCAAACCCTAAACCCTAAACCCAAAACCCCAAACCCTAAACCCAAAACCCTAAATCATATACCAAAAACACGAAATTGTAAACCGTAAACATTAAACCCTGAACCCCACACCATAAACCCAAAACACTAAACCCTAAATCCCAAACTCCAAACCTTAAACCCTAAACACAAAACACCAAAACTCTAAACCTAAAATCCTATACCCTCAATCCTAAACACCAAACCCTAATCCCTAGACCCTAAATGCAAAATCCCAAACCCTAAACATTAAAGCCTAAACTCTATACCCTACACCTCAAAGCCCAAACCTTAAACCATAAACCCTAAACCCGAAATCCTAAACCCCAAACCCTAAACCCTAAACCCGATACGCTAAACTCTTAGCACCAAACCCTAAACATAAAACCCTACATCCTGAAGTCCAATCCCCAAACCCTAAAACTTAAACCCCGAAACCAAAAACCTTAAATCTGACACTGTAAATAAACCTTAAACCCCGAACCCTAAACCCTAAACCCTAAACATCAAAACCTAAACTCTAAACCTTAAACCCTAAACCTTAAATCTTAAACCCCATACCCTAAACCCTAATTCCTAAATTTAAAACCCTAAACACTAAACCCTAAACCATAAACCTTAAACCCTAAACCCTAAATCCCATGCCCTAAATCCTAAACCCTAAACCTTAAGTCGAAAAACCTAATCCCTAAACCACAAACCCTAAATCCCCAACCCTATAACACAGAACTCCAAAGCCCAAACCCTAGACGCGAAACCCAAAACCACAAAGCTCGAAACCCTAAATCCCAAACCCGAAACTGTAAACTGTAAACCCTAAACCCGATACCCCGAACCCCAAACCTTAAACCCTAAACCCTAACCCAAAAACTGTAAACCCTAATTACAAAACCCCAAACCCTAAACCCTAAACCCTAAACCCTATATCCTAAATCCTACATCGTAATCCCCAAACCCAAAACCCAAAACCCTAAATCCCAAACCCTGAACACTAAACCCTAAACCTTAAACCTTAAACCATAAACTCAAACCTAAAACCCTAATTCCAAAACTCTAAACCCTAAACCCTAAACCCTAAATAAAAATCCCTAAACCCTTAATCCTAAATCGTAAACCCAAAACCCTAAACCATAAACAAAAAATGCTAAACCCTGAATTGTAAACCGAAAACCCTAAATTTTGAACCTTAAATCCTAAATCGCAAACCCTAAACCCCAAACCATAAACCCTAAACCCTAAACACCAAACTGTAAACTCTAAACTCCGACCTCTAATCCCCAATCTCTACTCATTAAACACCAAACCCAAAACCTTAAACCCTGAACTCCAAACCCCAAACCCCAAACCCTAAACCCCAAACCTTAAAACCTAAAACCCTAAACCCTAGACCCGAAACTCTAAATTGTAAACCATAAATCCTAAACGCTAAACCCAAATCCTAATCCCTGAACCCTAAACCCCAAACCCCATATGCTAAACCTAAACCCAAAACCTAAAATCGAAAACCCAATACCCTAAACTCTAAACAATGAACCCTAAACACGGCACCCTAAACCCTATACCAAAAACCCAAAAACCAAAATCCTAAACCCTAAACACTAAACGCCAAATCCAAAAGCCTAAACACTAAACCCTAAACCCTAAACAATAAACCGAAAACCCTAAACCATAAATCCTAAACACCAAAACCCTAAACCCTAGCCGAAAACTGTAAACCCTAAATCTGATATCCTAAATCATAAACCTTTAACCCCAATCCCTAAACCCTAAATCCCAAAACCCTAAACCCTAATCCTTAAATCGTAACATAAAACTCTAAACCCTAAACCCTAAACCCTAAACCCTAAACCCTTATCCCTAAACCCTAAAGCCTAAACTTTAAACTCTAAACCCTAAACGCTAAAGCCTAAACCCTAAACCCTAAACCTTAAACCCTAAACGCTAAACCCTAAACCCTATAGACCAAACCCTAAACCTAAACCCTGAACTTCTTTCCTCAAAACCAAGACCCTAAACCCCAAACCCCAAAACCCCAAACCAAAAACCCAAAACTGTAAACTGTAAACCCTAAACCCTAAACCCCAAAACCCAAACCCCAAACCAAAAATTGTAAACCTCAAACCCCAAACCCGAAATCATAATCCCTAAACCTTAAATCGTAATTTCTAAACCCTAAACTGCAAATCCAAAACCCTGAACACTAAACCCTAAACCCATAACCTTAAACCATAAACCCAAAATCAAAAACCTTAAATCCCAAAACCCTAAACCCTAAACCCTAAATTGCAAACCCCAAACCCTAAACCCTAAACCATAAAACCAAAACCATAAACCCTAAACCTAAAATTCCAAACCCTAAACACTAAACGTTAAACCCAAAACCCCAAACCCTAAATCCTAAACCTTAAACCCTAAACCCCAAACCCTAAACCGTAACACCAAACCCTAATCCCTAAATCATAAACCCTAAACCCTAAACACAAAACATTAAATAGTAAACCTAAAATCCAAAACCCTAAACCCTAAATTGCAAACCCCAAACCGTAAACCGTACACCCAAAACTCTATTGCCTAAATTTAATACCCTAAACACTAAACCATAAATCTTAAACTCTAAACCCTAAATCCTTAGCCCTAAACATTAAACACTAAAACCTAAACCTTAAACCATAAACCCAAAGCCATAAACCATTAAACCATAAACATTAAACATTAAACACTAAAACCTAAACCTTAAATCATAAACCTTAAACCCTAAACCCCAAACCCTAAACTGTGAAGTCCAAACCTAAACCCCTACCCTAATCTTAAACCCTAAACCCTTAACCCCAAACCGTAAACCGTAAACCCTAAACCTTAAACCCCAAAGCGCAAACACTAAACCCAAAACCCGAAACTGTAAAATGTAAACCCTAAAGCCCAAACCCAAAACCCAAAACCCAATGAATCTAAACCTTAAACGCCAAACCCTAAACCCTAAATCCTAAACACCAAACTCTAAACACTAACTACTATACCCAAAACCCAAAACTTCAAAACCCTAAACCTTAAACACTAAATCCTAAATCTTAAACCATAAACCCTAAACCCTAAACCCTAAATAGTAAATCCCAAACCCTTAACCCTCAACCCTCAACCCAAAACCCTAAACCATAAAACCAAAACCCTAAACCCTAAATCCCAAACCCTAAACCCTAAACACTAACCCCAAAACCCTAAACCCTAAATCCCAAAACCTAAATCCCAAACCCTAAACCCCAAACCCTTAACCCTTAACCCTAAATACAAAACCCAAAACCCTGAACCCTAAATCATCCCAAACCCTATAGAATAAACCCTAACCATAGATGGTAAACGCTAAATCCCAAACCATAAACAGTAAACCCTAAGCCATAAATCCAAAACCCTAACCCCTAAACCTTAAACCCTAAATCCTAAACCCTAAATGTTAAACCCTAAACCTAAAATGCTAAACCCTAAATCCTAAACCTTAAACCCCAAACCCCAAACCTTAAACCTTAAAGCCTAAACCCTGAACCCTAAACCTTAAACCCTAAAACCTAAATCGTAAACCCCAAACCCTAAATTCCAAACCTAAACACCATATCCTAAATCAAAAACCCGAAACCCCAAATCCTATACCCTAAACCCTAAACACTAGTCCCTAAACCCAAAACCCTAAACCCCAAATCGAAAAACCCAAAACCCTAAACTCTATATCAGAAACTGTAAATTGTAAACTGGAAACCCTAAACTCTATACCCTAAACCCTAAATCAAAAACCCGAAACTGTAATATGTAAACCCCAAACCCTGAACCTTAAACCTTAAACCCTAAACCTAAATCACTATACCCAAAATCCCAAACCCCAAACCCCAAACCCCAAAACTCTAAACCATAGACACTAAACCCTAAACTCTAAACTCCAAACCCTAAACCCTAAATCCTAAACCCAAACTACAAAACACAAAGCACAACACCCCAAAACCCTAAACCTTAAACCTTAAACCCTCAATCCTAAACTCCACACCCTAATCCCTGAACCCTAAATGCTAAATGCTAAACTTTGAACCCTATACCCTAAATGTGAAAACCTAAATCCTAAACACCAAACACTAAACCCTAAACCTCAAACCCCAAACCCTAAACACTAAACCTTAAACCCCAAAATGCAAACCCTAAATCCTAAACCTTAAACCCTAAACTGTAAACCATTAATCCTAAACCCTAAACCTGAACTCCAATTGCCAAACCCTAAACCCTAAATCGCAAACCCCAAGCCCCAAAACCCTAAACCCTAAACCCCAAATTGTTATCTGTACACCCCAAACCCTAATCCCTAAACCCAAAACCCTCAATCCTAAATGAAAAACACGAAACTATAAATCGTAAACTATAAACCCTAAACCCTGAACCATAAACATTAAACCCTGAACCCCAAACCATAAAGCCAAAACAGTAAACCCTAAGTCCTAAACTCCAAACCCTAAACCCTAAACAATAAACCCTAAACACTAAACCTTAAACCCTAAACACCAAAACCCTAAACACTAAACCCTAAACCTAAAAACCTAATCCCTCAATTCTAAACCCCATACCCTAAACCTTAGACCCTAAATGCAAAATCCTAAACCCTATACCCTACACCCGAAAAGACCAAACCTTAAACCCTAAACCCTAAACCCCAAAACCGCAAAACTTAAACAATAAACCTTAATCCCTAAACCCTAAACCCTAAACCTAAAACCCTAAATCCTCAATCCTAAACCCAAACCATAAATCATAAACGCTAAATCCCAAATCCTAAATCGTAAACCATAAACCCTAACCCATAAATCCAAGACCCTAACCCCTAAACCTTATACCCTAAATCCTAAATCATAAACCCTAAACTTTAAACCCTAAACCCAAAATCTTAAACCCTAATTCCTAAACTCCAAACTCTAAACCCTAAACCTTAAACCTTAAATCCTAAACCCTGAACACTAAACCTTAAACCTTAAACCCTAAATCGTAAACCCTAAGCACCATACCCTAAACCGTAAATCGTAAACCCTAAAGCCTGAACACCAGTCCCTAAACCCTAAACTCCAAATCTGAAAACCCAAACCCTAAACCCTAAACCAGAAATTGTAAACTGTAAACCCTAAACCCAAACCCTAAACCCAAAACCCTAAACCCTAAACCCAAAACCCGAAACCCTATACCCTAAACCCTAAGCCCTAAATGAAAAACTTGAAATGGTAAACCGTAAACCGTAAATCCTGAACCCTAAACCTTAAACCCTAAGCCCTAAACCCTAAACCCCAATCATT
This sequence comes from Senna tora, assembly GCA_014851425.1. Classification (NCBI taxonomy): domain Eukaryota; kingdom Viridiplantae; phylum Streptophyta; class Magnoliopsida; order Fabales; family Fabaceae; genus Senna; species Senna tora. The sequence goes on along the minus strand of JAAIUW010000049.1, from coordinate 44,557 downwards.
AAACCCTAAATCCCAAACCCCTACGCCTAAACCTAAAACCCAAAACCGCAAAACTCAAATCCATAAACACAAAACCCTAAACCCTACACCCTGAATCCTAAACCCCAAACCCTAAACCATAAACCCTAACCCCTAAACCCTAAATGATACACCCTAAACCCTAAACACTATACCCTGAACCCTAAACCCTAAACGCCAAACCCTAAACCATAAAATCCTAAATCCCAAACTGTTAACCCTAAATCCAAAACCAAAAACCCAAAATGCCAAAACCCTAAACACTAAACCCTAAACCTAAAACACCAAACCCTTAATCCTAAACTCCAAACCCTAAACACTAAATGGAAATCCCTAAGCCCTAAACTCGAAACCCTAAACCCTAAATGCTAAACCCAAAATCCTAAACACCAAGCACTAAACCCTAAACCACAAACCATAAATCTCAAACCCTAAACACTAAACCATAAACCCCAAACTGCAAATCCTAAATCCTAAACTCCAAACCAAAAACCCGAAACCCTTAATCATAAACCCTAATCATCAAAACCTAAAACCCTTAATCATAAACCCTATACCCTAACCCCGAAACTGTAAACTGTAAACCCCATACCCTAAACACTAAACCCAAAACCCTAAACCCTAAACCCTCAACCCTACACCCTACACGCTAAATCCCAAACCCTAAACACTAAACCCTAAACCCTAAACCCTAACCCATGAACTCAAAACCCTACACCCTAAATCCCAAACCCCAAACACTAAACTCTAAACCCTAAATGCTAAACCCAAAACCCAAAACCCTAAATCCCAAACCCTAAACCCCAAACCCTAAAACCAAGACCCTAAACCCTAAACCCAAAACCCTAAACCCTAAACCCTAAACCAAAAATCCTAAACCCTAAATCCCAAACCCTAAACACTCAACCCTAGACCATAAACCATAAACCATAAACTACAAACCCAAAACCAAGACCCTAAACCTTAAACCCTAAACCAAAAACGCTAAATGCTAAATCACATACCCTAAACCCTAAACCATAAACCATAATCTGAAAACCCTTAACCCTTAACCTTAAACCTTAAATCCTAAACCCCATGCCCTAAACCCTAAACCATAAACCCTAAACACCAAACCCAAAATCCAAAACCCTAAACCCTAAATAACAAAGCCTAAACCTTAAACCCTAAACCCTAAACACCAAACCCAAAACCCTGAACTACAATCCCCAAACCCTAAGACCTTAAACCTCAAACCCCAAAACCCTAAGCCCTAAACCCAAACCCCAAACCCCAAACTCCAAACCCTTGCCCCTGAGTGACATTGGCACTTGTAAGTGTTATACCAATTTCTAATTTATTACCTCTAATATCGACGGCAGCTTGGTATCTCCATGGGATTGCTTTGTCAGAGACATAAGGCATTGGCCCAAGCTGGTAAATAGTTATTTGTGGGTGAGAAGTGCTTGACTCGCATAACTTATTAATAGTAAAAAGTGGAGAGGACTTAGATGACAGTGACACTTGCGAGGAGACTTTTTCCCCTGGGGAGTTAATGGTGAAAGGTAATGTGCTCCCTACTTTATCTTCCTTCATTATGGTTAGAATCCCTAAATGTATATTTATTGCTGAACCAATTTCCTCCATGGCTCACAGATGTTGGTGGAATGTCCGTCAGATTGGTGATAATGACAAAAATGTTCTTGGTTAGCATTCACACAGGGGACGTGGCTAGCGGCAGCTAGGGCTTTGCAGAATTGTTCTGGAGTGAAGGTGGCCTGGGAGACATCCTTAAACACAAACTCCTCTTCTTCTACAGCATTTGCCCCATGCTCGGGTAGCAGGTTCTTTGTAATGTTTGGGAGGTTGATCCACCCTGCTTTAATCATCTGCAAGACGCGAGTTTTAAAATACTCGTAGGTGTCAATAGAGTGACCTTTGGCTCCTTGGTGGTATATACAAGACAGCTCTGGCTTGTACCATGGTGGATAAGGAGGCTCCCATGTCCTTCCCGGTCGAGCGCACATCATCTGCTGCCCCTCAAATACTCGAAGAGTTCTGCCCTGGTGAGCCCTAGTTCCAGTAGCTCTATATTCCTATTGTTTCCCTTGTTGTTATTGTTTCTTTGAGATTGACTTTGTTGTGAATTTCCATTACTTCCCACAACGTTGACAGAAAAAAATTTGGGGGTGCTTTGCACGAAATTCGTGTTTTCCTCCTTCTTCTTTCCGTACCTTGGGGTATATTTCTTTTTAGGTGGTGGCGCCTCTTTACTCCTGGCGTCAATATCCTCATCTATTGTAACCAAGTCAGCGACAAGTCTCCATTTCGCTCATGGGTGGTTAGACTTCTATAGAGGACCGTGACCGGCACAGACACAGGGAATATCCCTCTGGTTGTAAGCCTTATCACCTGATTGATAGAATATCTATTATTGAAAATACATTCACATGCAGTATAATACCATGGCTAGACCGAAATGGTGGCCTATCCTAGGCAAGCAAATCCACTACCAGTGCTGCTTCAGGATATAGATATAGGAAAACACACATAATATATAACCTGTGTACTGGCTACACATCCGAAGATGCTGCCTATCCTATTCACATGCAACAGATATATGTATATATATATTTTGAAAACAAATTTTCCCATGTATCGCAGTATAATTAATCCTGATCTTTAAGGTGTGTGAAGCTAACAGTTCTAGATTTAGTAATACAATCTAATTAGGTACGTCTACCCTTTACTTTATGATACAATAATAAAGTAAATTAAATTACAATTACACTTAATTCACCCACATGAACAAGTTGTGGGTATTGGAAAGTGTTGCTCAACCCTCGTTCCATCGAGACTTCTTCCACCTGTACTTAACCTGTCTCTGTGTAGTAAAAATGAGGTGTGAGTCTTAACCACGCGACTCAGTGAGAACTCTCCCATCCCCGACGCTAGGTGGGTACCATGGCGCTGTGATTGGGAGTCATACACAACCACATGCAAAAACAACTGGTTACTGTTAATTAGCATACATTCTTGGTGACCACACAACAAATATCTCACCCAACCACTCACATGCATTTAACAGATACAAGCATGCAGCAATTTATTCAACGTCATCAATCAACACATAAACACGTAACTTATAGTGTCGGCTTTAACTTATCGGTCTTGTCACGTTCAGCATATTTGAATCAAACAAGACGTTGTGATGACGTAATCCTGTACGTCACCACTCCGCTGCACATTCAGCAATTATATGCAAACACATACAATTTTTTAAATACACACAGATACTATAACATACATGTAGTTAACTTCCCCCACTCTAGGGTATTTACTAGCCACTACATGGCTTTTCTACCTCGAACCCCTGCACTCGGGTTGCTGGCCACCAAGTGGCAAAACATACTTAACCCATTCACTTGGGTATTGGTCACCCCGTGACAATTCTATTAATCAAACACAATCAACATCTATATTTTAAACAACTAATCTATAGCCACCAAGTGGCACGTTCTGACCCCTCGATGCGGGGCAATAGCTTGAGCCTACTCATCCATTACCCAACCAGACCACAATGGCGGGCACGACACGACGTCTCGAAGCATGGCCACTAACACACCCTGGACCAACTCAACTTGATGATTTCTGTTTTACTAGGTTAGGCTCATGGTTCACCCGTACGTTCCTCCCATGTCTCCTTCCCTCAATCTCACATATTAATAGGATTCTTTGTATCTTTCCCGAAGGATCAACAATTCCTCTCCTTCTTAATATGGACGAGTATCCTGAATAGGATATAACTCATAAACCCACCAATAACTCCTTTTGCATGATTATGATCTAAGTCACCCTCGTGACGAGTTTTCAAAATAATAGCTTAGTCCTTCCATACAAGGACTCTTGCCACCGTCGTGGGAAAGATTTAATAAATTACTCATTATGCCTCCGAAGTGTATGAGTTTGATTTGTAACACACCAATCATAGCAATCAATTATACTCTACTCCTATGTCCTCCTATCCAAGCTACTTTCCGCACCCTATTTTCTAGTTCTTTTATTCTTTTAGCATTCTATGTCTCTGGCTAACACATATCAGACATGCAGAGAATATACATACTCATGTAATCCACATAAGCATACAACCCTAGGAGCAGAGATGAAAGAGCCCTCACCTTGGCCAACCTTCCATGCAATCCTCTCCTGTAACTTTAATCTCCTCGAAGTTCCTGTTGCACTCTTTGGCGTGTCGTTGTTCCTATAATAACAACATTTACTTCATAAGGTTATTACTTAGCTTAACTTGTTATTTATCTCTCTATTTCTCTCACGTGTAGTCCATGGTTGCCACAAAGTCAAGCTCTTGGTCTTATTGGACTTCTCTATCACGACTTATGCGTATCCTTCCTCGAACACTCAACTTACTCGCATATAACACTCTACTTGAGTGTTTCACATACTTGGATTTGAGTATTAGACCTCTATCTAACTTGTATTCGCATCTAAGGAAGCTTATATAGCTTGGTTGGAAGGAATCCTGATGTTAGGCAGGTCTAAGTATTTTGAATCAACTTGTGTTCCTACTTGGGTTCTAAGAAATCTACTTTCTAAACCTCAACATACCTCCAATTTATCCTACTTAAGGTTTCCTAAAGGTTGTGAAGGAATAAGATTGAAATTCACGAAGTTAGACTTAATTTGTTCCGTAAGTTTCCATCCTTGAGAAACAAGAAGGTATTTGGAGTGATTTAAATCCTCAAAAACATGTTTAGGAGTGTTCTAGGGTGTTTAAGATTGAAGAGAGGAGATTTAAAACTCTCAAAGTCACCCTTAAAGTGTATTTGGGCAACCCGAGCAGGGACCCGACACATTAACGTCAAGGTTCAACCTTAGTAACCTCGGGTCAGCTCTTCACAGGTCTTGTTCAGCTACTATTTCAACAATATAGTTTCAATAATATCAATCCAATCCTATTTTCTCAAATCCAAGCTCAATCCTAATTATCACAATTTCCCCAATTTGAAAGTAATTATAATTTCAACCCCAAATCATTCCAAATTCGAATTTGGGCAAATCCGAGAACAAAATCTCGATTGCTACCCCAACTAAGTGTTCAAGAACACTTCTTCGGTTTCAATCAACCCTCGAAACAACTCAATCTAAGGTCAATCAAAGAAATCCTTAAAAATGGAAAAATTGAGGGTTTCAAATGAAATTGGGGTTACCAACCTTGATTCGATTGGTGGGAGGTGTGGAAGATGTTGGAGTCGAGCTCCAGTGGTCGTGACCAGCGTCGGACCGCTCTTCTTCGGCAGATTTCTGGCGAACCGCCCTCTTCCCCTTCTTCTTCTACGTCCACTCCTCCCTCCCTCTCTCTCTCTCTCTCTCTCTCTCTCTCTCTCTCGTCTTCTCTCTCTCGTCTTCTCTCTCTCTTTCTCTCTTTTTCTCTTTCTTTTTCTTTCTTTACTTTTACTTCTTCCTTTCTTATTTCTTTCCCGTGCCCCCTCTCTCTTTTTTTCTTTTATTTATTTCTTTTCCTTAATTAATATATATATATATATTTAAGTAATAAATAAATAAAAACAAAAAAAAACTGAAATAAAAATAAGGTAATTAAAGATTAAAATAATTATTAAGCAAACTAAAATAACTAATAAGTATTTTTAATTTAATCCATTTCCCTATTTAATTCAAGTTTCCAATTTGTTAAGTCCTAAATTGATCCCAAAAATTATTTTCTACTTCTTTTCTTTCCCTTTTTTTTATTTTAAACCTCAAAAAGTTTTCTCGGGTACTACAATCTTTAAAAAAAAAATTTCCTTTCCAGTTTCTTTTAATTTTCATATTTTTTCTATATTCTTTTTAAAGTTTTAATTCGTAGCCCCGAAATAAATCATTGTTTAATCCTCGATATTTTAAATAAATCATTCTTTAATCCTCAAAATTTTTCGGGGTATTACAGTCTTCCCCCCTTAAGAAATTCGGTCCCCGAATTTCATCTCCTTCGTGGGGTTGTTGGCTTGTTGCCATCCCTTGGCTCAATTTCATCTATGGTTTCCCTCAATGTGGAAGTTTTACCATTTTACCCTACGATTCATCTTTCTTTCCTAGAGACTCAAGGTCTCTATCTTGTTTCTACAAATTCTTTCTGTGACGTTTGTATTTCTAGTTTCGTAGTTAACCACCCCTTCGCGAGGTGTTAACTGATAGAGTACATCTGTCGTCGTGTCCTTCCCCGAGGATACCTAACTTTCCTAGTTTCGATTTACTTTGTGCTACTAATTTTGCAATGCAGTGTCTGGCACGTACCACATGCCATGCTCCAATTTAGTTCTCCGAGGAGTTAACTATTCCCTTCTCTAGTGAGGTTTACCTTAACTCAATCTGCTTGTCCGACTAACTACCTTTGTAGGGACTTCTTATATTCGCCTTGGAACACACAAAGACACTAGCTATTTGCATAGCACACTAGGTTCTATTTCTACAAACTCTAACTGACGAAGTACTCCCTTACATCGTAGTCCCCGTACCTAAGTGTCCTCTACTACCAAGAAGCTACCCTTCTGCTAGTTTTCCCCCGATAAATTCTTTGCAAACGACTTCTCCAGAAAAGTCCGTTTACAGCTTATTACTCCCTCTACTCTACATTTAGACTTACCGCTTACACGGCATACACTCTACGTAAGTGTTTATACTTTGTGCCTTCAGTGTACCCAACCCTTTCGAGGTTGTTACACTCACTACCGATCGACTTGGTTTACCCTACTCGTGTCCTAACGAAGCTAAAAGCCATGACACTAGCACAACAATGTATTACACTTACCGTTTCTCCACCAAACGGTAAAGGATCTTTCAATTATGACTCATGTTTCCCTTTCTTTTCTGGACTTCCACACTTACCCTTACTGGTTTCCATAACCACTTCAGGTTATTCCCTGTCGACATCCCATGTCTGACTGACTTAGACTCTTTTCTGACTACTACTTGTAGTCATTTCTGTTTATAATTGAAACTCATCAGTCTCCTCCTTACCATCATACTCATTACTCTACCTTAGCCTCAATCCGGTCTTCTCATTCGAAGACCTCGCTTAACATGACTATGACTGTGGATCTATACCATCCTCAGGCTAGTCCACTTAGAGTTGCACATCCTATGCTAACTATATTCGTTAGGTTTCCGTTGGCTTTTACTCCAACTTGGCCTACTCGGACTCCTCAACTCACTTAAATCCTGTATTCCTACTTGGAATACTTGATCCGTTAACTCCAGCATGAACCTTTCCGGACATGCTCTACTCCACTTGACCAAACGGGATCCGCTCCTACGGTTTGACTCTTTCCTTCCTTACGGTGCGGCATATGTTCACGAACATATACCGCCTCTTGCAAGTGTGTTACCCGTTGGGTTCCAATCGCTCCCAACGGTAGCATACATGTTTTATCATTTTGGCTCGCATCCCCAGATGCTTACCCGATTCTGTTCCCGTATTCACTCTCTTCTTTTCCAATTCATACCTACGTGGTACTCTTTCTTCGAGTATTTCTCAATACTCGTTACTCACTAAATTCTCCTACTCGATTGACCATCCTTACGATTAATTTTCCCTTTATGGCAGCCACATGGCCATTTATACGTTTGGTTTGTCCACTCAGTTTCCACCCATACCCGGGCTTCAGACTAACGGATTTACGGTTCACCAACCTGTGGAACTAGCTTACCTAGCTATGTCCACTACAATCTGTGTACTATACATGCACTTATGGTAGTAGTTGGTTCTCCACTTCCTACTTTACTCTTATCCTATGGGGTCCTATAGGCTTCCGCTCTTCCCCCCTTATGAGACTACTTGTCCCTAACTACTTTCTCTCCCCTTGGGCTTCCACGAGTCCCTTTGGGGTTTATCTCTCATGTTGTCTCGTTCGAGAGCTATCTACTGCAATAACACTCATTTTCTTATCTCTGGATGGTACCCGAAGGTCTACGCCCAGTTCCACTTCTAGACCTGCTCTGGTCTAATACTTTCGGGTCCGTAATCACCCTATGGCCCCCTTAATCGGTAACCCTTAGGTTTACCTGTATACTCCCATGGCACTTTAGCACTCTCTAGTGCTTTTCGATGTCTACTTAACTTTAATCACTGCAAGCGAGTGATTTTTTTCAACTACATCTACCATCCTTACACAACTTACCTGTAAAAGGACTATTGTTTGGTAGGGTATTGGTCACATGAGTTAGTTTTTCTTAGGCACCCTGCGGGTTTTAAAAAATTAATTCAAGTTTATTTCTTAGAAAATGACGCCTAAGGTTTTCGTAAATGGTTAGGGTTTAACCAATTGGATGACACAAATTGAGAAAAAGTTTTCATGAAAATTTGCCTTCCAATGGTTATCCCTAGTATTTTAAAGAAAAGTTTGAGGGTCTTTCAGAATCTCTCATCCGGAAAGACCAAAAAGATTTTTACAAAAATTTTCTCATGTGATGTGATCAATATCCTATTCTTTATGCCATTCCCTAAGCAACCCAAGAGAGTTTTGTTGGGCTTAATCCCTTCTTTTCCTCCTTGTTTGCTTAAGGAACTAGAAGTTCATGGACCGAGCGCAGGGTTGGACTAGGCTCCTTCCCTATGCCTTACCATTTACTCTGTTTCCTGCTCGGCATATGGTCACGCTCTACACGTTTACATATGCCTCTACTTCTTAACATCTATCCCTACGACATATGGTTCGGCCACTTTGCCCTTCGATATACCGCATCCCGATTTTCTAGTCCGTAGACTTCTACTTCTATACTGTGGCATACACCACCTCTTTTCTGTTTACTTTCTAGTAAGGACCACTCACTTCCTTCAGCCATAGCATACCGCATAGTCGTGACCCATTCTCGGGGTCATCTTCCTGTCGATCTCATGCCCCCTGGCCCTGTTTATTCTTGTCTGTAAACTTTCAATTTCAATCGCCCCGTGGGCTTACTTTCGTTTCTACACGCCAAGCGTGTCTTTTCTTTCGCTTTACAAACCATTCCTAGCTTGAACTACCATTCACTGCATATTTATATTCTACTTGCATTGCATACTATAATCAAACAACTTGTGCCTATACCATAGCACACAACACGCCACTAACAGAGCAGACGCATCGTCTCATCTAACACCTGCAAAACAATCACACATTGTAGTGCATTCTTGCCTACAATTCAACCAAATGTGTCTGTGTCTAGGTAGCATCCTCCATGGATTTCTCCTTTCCCTATTATGGCGTCCTAAGGTTCCCGGGGTCACTACCACCCCACCTTACGCCTTAGAGCTCATCGGCACTTGTGTACTGTACAGGTTATATGTTTTGCATAGAATTTCACATACAAATTCTATGCTTAAAGCGACGACTCGAAAGAATTTATCACTCAACATCCTGAGCAACCTCACAAGTACCCGTCGAAACCACCGTTACGTTCATATTCGTAATGAATAGCCCAACTGACACCCGAGACTACTAGTTAAACTCACACCCTTAAAGACCAACCTGACTCTAATACCAAGTTTGTCACGACCCCCGTTTAGAGGACCGTGACCGGCACAGTCATAGGGAATATCCCTTTGCTTGTAAACTTTATCACCCGATTGACAGAATATCTATTATTGAAAATACATTCACATACAGTATAATACCATGGCTACTCCGGAATGGTGGCCTATCCTAGGCAAGCAAATCCACGACCAGTGCCGCTCAGGATATAGATATAGGAAAACACACACAATATATAACCTGTGTACTGGCTACACATCCGAAGATGCTGCCTATCCTATTCACATGCAACAAATATATGTATATATATATTTTGAAAACAAAATTTCCCATGTATCGCAGTATAATTAATCCTGATCTTTAAGGTGTGTGAAGCTGACAGTTCTAGATTTAGTAATACAATCTAATTGGGTACGTCTACCCTTTACTTTATGATATAATAATAAAGAAAATTAAATTACAATTACACTTTATTCACCCACATGAACAAGTTGTGGGTCTTGGAAAGTGTTTCTCGACTCTCGTTCCACCGAGACTTCTTCCACCTGTACTTAACCTATCTCTATGTAGTAAAAATGAGGTGTGAGTCTTAACCACGCGACTCTGTAAGAACTCTCCCATCCTCGGCGCAAGGCGGGTACCATGATGCTGGGATTGGGAGTCATACACAACCACATGCAAAACAAAACTGGTTACTGTTAATTAGCATACATTCTTGGTGAACACACAACAACAGATATCTCACCCAGCCACTCACATGCATTTAACATATACAAGCAAGCAGCAGTTTATTCCACATCATCAATCAACACATAAACAGGTAACATATAGTACCAGCTTTTATTTATCGGTCTTCTCACGTTCAGCATATTTGAATTAAACAAGACGTTGTGATGATGTAATCCTCTACGTCACCACTCCGCTGCACAATCAGCAATTATATGCAAACACAGATAATTTTTTAAATACACACAGATACTATAACATACATCTAGTTAACTTCTCCCACTCTGGGGTATTTACTAGCCACTACATGGCTTTTCTACCTCGAACCCGTGCACTCGGGTTGCTAGCCTCCAAGAGGCAAAACATGCTTAACCTATTCACTTGGGTACTTGTCACCCTGTGACAATTCTATTAATCAAACACAATCAACCTCTATCTATCAAACAACAGATCCATAGCCACCAAGTGGCACGTTCTGACACCTCGCTGCGGGGCAATAGCTTGAGCTCACTCATCCATTACCCAACCAGGCCACAATGGTGGGCACGACACGACGTCTCGAAGCATGGCCGCTAACACACCCTGGACCAACTCAACAGGATGATTTCTCTTTTACTAGGTTAGGCTCATGGTTCACCTGTAGGTTCCTCCCGTGCCTCCTTACCTTAATCTCACATATTAATATGATTCTTTGTATCATTCTTGAAGGATCAACAATTCCCCTCCTTGTTAATATAGACGAGTATCCTCAACAAGATATAACTCATATACTCGTCCAGATGCACTCTCTGAACCTCAAGCTATCGTCATAGCAATATAAATCCTTTCTGACCCTATTGCCAGGATAGGGCAATGACCATCGTCAGGGTGATTATAAAACTGAGGTCTCAAGTGCCATCTGACGTTGTTCTAGTCGATGTTCCACATTGCTAGCATAACCAAATCCGAAACCCACCAATAACTCCCTTGGCATGAATATAATTTATGTTACCGTCGTCACGAGTTTCCAAAACAAATGTTTAGTCCTTCCGGACAAGGACTCTTGCCACCGTCGTGGAAAAGATTTAATAAAATACTCATCATGCCTCTAGAGTGTATGAGTTGGATTTGTAACACACCAATCATACCAATCAATTATACTCTACTCTTATGTCTTCCTATCCAAGCTACTTTCCACAACCTATTTTCTAGTTCTTTTATTCTTTTAGCATTCTATATCTCTAGCTAACACATACCAGACAATCAGAGAATTTACATACTCATGTAATCCACGTAAGCATACACCCTAGGAGCAGAGATGAAAGAGCCCTCACCTTAGCCAACCTTCCATGCAATCCTCTCCTGTAACTTTAATCTCCTCGGAGTTCCTGTTGCACTCTTTTGCATGCCGTTGCTCCCATAATAACAACATTTACTTCATTAAGGTTATTACTTCACTTAACTTGTTATTTATCTCTCCATTTCTCTCACGTGTAGTCCATGGTTGCCACAAAGTCAAGCTCTTAGTCTTATCGGACTTCTCTATCCCGACTTATGCGTATCCTTCCTTGGACACTTGACTTACTCGCATATAACACTCTACTTGAGTGTTTCACATACTTGGATTTGAGTATTAGACCTCTATCTAACTTGTATTTGCATCTAAGTATTTTGAATCAACTTGTGTTCCTACTTGGGTTCTAAGAAATCTAGTTTCTAAACCTCAATATACCTCCAATTTATCCTACTTAAGGTTTCCTAAACGCTGTGAGGGAATAAGATTGAAAATCACGAAGTTAGACTTAATTTGTTGCGCAAGTTTCCATCCTTGAGAAACAATAAGGTACTTGAAGTGATTTAAATCCTCAAAAACAAGTTTAGAAGTGTTCTAGGGTGTTTAAGATTGAAGAAAGGAGATTTAAAACTCTCAACATCACCCTTAAAGTGTATTTGGGCAACTCGAGCAGGGACCCGGCACATTAACGTCCAGGTTCAACCTTAGTAACCTCGGGCCAGCTCTTCACGGGTCTTGTTCTGCTACTATTTCAACAATATAATTTCAATAATATCAATCCAAACCTATTTACTCAAATCAAAGCTCAATACTAATTATCACAATTTCCCCATTTTGAAAATAATTATAATTTCAACCCCAAATCCTTCCAAATTCGAATTTGGGCAAATCCGAGAACCGAATCTCGATTCCTACTCCAAATAAGTGTTCAAGAACATTTCCTAGGTTTCAATCAACCCTCGAAACAACTGAATCGAAGGTGAATCGAAGAAATCCCTAAAAATTGAAAAATTGAGGGATTCGAATGAAATTGGGGTTACCTACCTTGATTCGATTGGTGGGAGGTGTGAAAGATGTTGGAGTCGAGCTCCGGTGGTCGTGGCCGGCGTCGGACCGCTCTTCGAACCGCCCTCCCCCCTTCTACTTCTTTGTCCACTCCTCCCTCTCACTCTCTCTATCTCTCGTCTTCACTCTCTCTCTTTCTCTCTTTTTCTCTTTCTTTTTCTTTCTTCTTTTACTTCTTCCTTTCTTATTTCTTTCCCGTGGCCCCCTCTCTTTTTTTTCTTTTATTGATTTCTTTTATTTAATTAATTAATTAATATATATATATATATAATTAATAAATAAATATAAAAAAATTGAAATAAAAAAGGTAATTAAAGATTAAAATAATTATTAATTAAACTAAAATATCTAATAAGTATTTTTAATTTAATCTCTTTCCCTATTTAATTGAAGTTCCCAATTTCTTAAGTCCTAAATTGATCCCAAAAATTATTTTCTACTTCTTTTCTTTCCCGTTTTATTTATTTTAAACCTCGAAAAATTTTCTCGTGTATTACAATCTTTGAAAAAAAAATTTCTTTCTGATTTCTTTTAACTTTCATATTTTTTCTATATCCTTTTTAAAGTTTTAATTCCTAACCCCGAAATAAATCATTCTTTAATCCTCGAAATTTTAAATAAATCATTCTTTAATCCTCGAAATTTTCTGGGGTATTACACACATTCTTGGAAAGTCTCATTCGGTTTCCTTTTGAGTGCTACCATGCTTTCTCTTGTCATTTCACTGTGAATATTGTGTTTGAAGTTACTGCGGAAGGCTTTTATCATAGTTGTCCATGACTTCATCGTTTCATTTTCTTGCCTCATGAGCCATTTATATGCAGCCCACTTCAGACTATTGTGGAATGAGCAGGGAGAAAGGTAGGCTCAGAACTGTAGGTGGCAATTGTAGCACAATATCCTTTGACATGGTGGTCTGGATTAGAAGACCCATCGTACTTCTCAAAATGTGGAATCTTGAACATGGGTGAACCGTGGGTCTTAGGGAAATCAAATAAGGCGACCTGGCCCTCGTCCTCTGTCTTTGTTGCCATTTTGAGAGCTCGGCTCATCCCTTTTTCGATATGCTCTCTTAGCCCTTCCATTGTTGGCTTTTCCAGGTTTTGCTTTTCTTGTTCAGCTTTTAGAGCTGCAACAACGGTACCAACATTAATGGCAATTCCTTCATTGGTTTTGCGTGACTCTTCTACCGATATCTCCTCATCAACCTCCTCTTCACCATCTCTAGGAACGGTGACGTGAGGAACCTTCTTTTCCTTGGTAGCCTGGTGTGAAGGCTCGGCTTGATGTTGATGGTTCTTAGTCAAGAAGGCCATGATTTGATTAATTTTTTCATTTAAATTAGCCACCTGAATATTGGTTGCATTGAGGCCTTTTTCCATTTTTACTCTCTTGGCGGCTCAGCAGCCTAAGATTCCATTTGATTTCTTTGGGCTCGAGTGTAATATTGGTGAGTACGTTGCGAAAGCTTGGTCGTACAGCAGATAACAGATATATCTTTACTAATTTTGAGCTCTTTTAGTTGGTTACTATACTAATGTCATTGATTTAGCGTTTCGAGACCCCCTTCAATCACTCTATGAGTTAGAGCACCCAATATAAAGGGACCCCAAAGTCGAAGCCAAAATGGCTGGCACCAGATTTACTCTATGACTTTCCACTGCCCTAAACTTTCAAGCCTAGACCCAAAACCCTAAACACGAAACCCTAAACCCTAAAGCCTAAATTCTGAACCCTAAACACTAAACCTTAAACCCCAAACCCTAAATCCTAAACCCCAAACCCCAAATGACAAACCCTAAACCCTAAAGCCTAAACCCCAAACCCTAAACTCTAAACCATAAACCATAAACCGAAAACCGAAAACCCAAACCCCAAACCCTAAACCATAAACCCTTAACCCTAAACCCTAAGTCCTAAACATTAAACCCTAAATGCTAAACACCAAACGCTAAACACCAAACCCTAAACCATAAACCATAAACCATAAACCCACAACCCTAAACCATAAACCCAAAACCCAAAACCATAAACCCAAAACTTTAACCCAAAACACTAAATTCTAAACCCCAAACCCTAAACCCTAAACACTAAACCTTAGACCCTAAACCCGAATGCCCAAATCCTAAATTTGAAACCGCAAACCGCACACCCTAAATCCTAAACACCAAACCTAAACCCTAACTCCTAAACCCTAAACCCTAAACTCCAATCCCCATACCCCAAACACCAAAACCCTAAACACTAAATCAGAAACTGTAAACTGTAAACCCTAAACCCTAAACCCTAAACACCAAACCCTAAACCCTAAATCAAAAATCCTAATCCCTAAATTTAAATCCCTAAACAAAAAACCGTCAACCCTCAATCCTAATCCCTAAACCTAAAACCCTAATCGTTAGATGCTAAACCCAAAACCCCAAACCCTAAATATCAAACCCTAAACCCTAAACCCTAAACTCTAAATGCCAAACCCTAAACCCTAAATCCTAGACCCTAAACCATAAACCTTAAACCCTAAACCCTAAACCCTAAATCAAAAACCCGAAACAGTAAACCGTAAATTGTAAACCCCAAACCATAAACCCCGAACCCTAAACCCTAAACCCCAACCCCAAAATCCTAAAACCTAAATCCTAAACCCCAAATGCTAGTCCCTACACCCTAAACCCTAAATCACGAACCTTAAATCCTAAACCCGAAACTCTAAACCCTAAGCCCTAAATTTCAAACCATTAACACTAAACCCTAAACCCTAAACCTTAAACAATATACCCAAAACCCTAAATCCCAAACGCTAAACCCCAAACCCCAAACCCTGAACCCATAACTTCAAACCCTAAGCCTTTACCCCAATCCCAAACCCTAAACCCTAAACCCTGAACCCCAAACCGTAAACCCTAAACCATAAACCATAAATCCAAAATGATAAACCCTAAACACGAAACTGTAAACTGTAAATCCTAAACCCCAAACCCTAAACCCAAAACCCTATACCCCAAACCCAAAACCCTAGAACCTAAACCGAACACCCTAAACCTTAAATCGTAGGCCCAAAACATTAAACCTAAAACCCTAAATTCTAAACCCCAAACCATAAACCATAAACCCATAACCCTAAACCTTAAATCATAAACCCAAATCCCTAAACCCTAAACTTTGAACCCTAAACCCTAATTTCTAATCCCCAAACCCTAAAGCCTATAACCCAAACCCTAAACCCTAAACCTTAAACCCTAACCCTAAATCCTAAACCCCAAACCCCAAACCCTAAAACCTAAAACCTAAACCCTAAGCACCAAACCCAAAATCCTAAATCCTAAACCCCAAACCCCAAACACCAAACCCTAAATATCAACTCATAAACACTAAACCCTAAACGCAAAATCCAAAACCCTAAACTCTAAACCCTAAACCTCAAACCCTAAACCTCAAACCCTAAATCCTAAACTCTAAAAACTAAACCCTAAACCCTAAATCAAAAACCTGAAACTGTAAACCATAAATCGTAAAACCCAAACCCTAACCCCAAAATGCTCAATGCTAAACCCTAAATCCCAAACCCCATACCCTAGACCGAAAACCCTAAACCATAAACCATACACCTTAAATCCTAAACCATAAACCTTAATCCCTAAACCCTAAACCCTGAGCCCTAAATCGCAAACCCTAGACACTAAACCTTAAACACTAAACCTTAAACCATAAACCCTAAACTCAAAATCCCAAACCCTAAACCCTAAACCCAGAACTCCAAACCCAAAGCCCTTACCCCAATCCCAAACCCAAAAACCTAAACCCCAAACCCTAAACCCTAAACCATAAACCTTATACCCCAAAGCCTAAACCTTAAACCCTTAACCCAAAACTGAAACTGTAAATCCTAAACCTCAAACCCTAAACCCACAAAAGTATGCCCTAAACCCAAAACCTTAATCCCAAAAGTTGAAACCCTAAACCCTAAACCCTAAACCCTAATCCCTAAACCCTAAACCGAAAACCCTAAACCTTAAATCCTAAACACAAAAACCTAAACCGTAAAACCTAAATCCCACACCCTAAATAATAAACCTTAAACCTCAAACCCCAAACCCCAAACCCCAAACCCTAAATCCTAAACCCCCAACTCCAAACCCTAAAGCCTAAACCCTTAACCATAATCCCAAAACTCTAAACCCTAAGCCCTAAACATTAAACCCTAAATGGTAAACACCAAACGCTAAATGCTAAACCATAAACCCAAAACCCTAAACCCTAAACCATAAACAATAAACCCGGAACCATAAACCCTACACTTTAAACGCTAAATCCTAAACCCTAAACCCCAAATTCTAAACCCTAAACCCTAAAATCTAGTCCCCAAATCCTAAACACTAAACCCCAAACCCCAAACCCCAAACCCTAAATCCTAAACCATAAACAGCAAACCCTAAACCCTATATCCTGAACTCCAATCCCAGAACTCAAAACCTTAATCTCCAAACCCTAAACCCTAAACTCGAAATTGTAAATTGTAAACCCTATACCCCAAACCCCAAACCCAAAACCCCAAACCCTAAACTCCAAACCCTAAACACTAAACCTTAAATCCTAAACCCCAAACCATAAAAACTAAACCCTAAGCTCTGAACTCCAATCCCCAAACTCTAAACCCTAAACCCGCCCTAAACCCTAAATCCCAAACTCCAAACCGAAACCCTAAACTCTAAACCTTAAATCCAAAACCCTATACCATAAACCCTAATCCCTAACCCCGAAATTGAAATCTGTAAACAATAAACCCTAAACCCTAAACCTTAAACCCTAAACCCTAAACCCTAAATCCCAAACCCTAATCCCTAAATCCCAAACCCTAAACACTAAACCCTAAACTTAAAAACTATAAATTGTAAACCCTAAACCCTAAATATCAAACCCTAATCACTAAACCCTACAGCGTAAACCATAAACCCTAAACCCTAAAACCTAAACCCACAACCCAAAACCCAAAACCCAAAACCCTAAACCCTAAATCCAAAACCCTAAACACTAAACCCTAAAGCCTGAACCCTTAATCAAAAACCCGAAACTGTAAACTGTAAATAGTAAAACCCAAACCCTGAACCATAAACCTTAAGCTTTAGGTCGTAAGCCCGAAACCCTAAACCCCAAACACTAAACCTTAAATCCTAAACCCCAAACCCTAAATACTAAATCCTAAACCGTAAACCCTAAACCTCAAACCCGAAAGCCTTATCACTAAATCCCAAACCCTAAACACTAAACACTAAACGCTAAACCTTAAACTATAAACCCAAAACCCTAGGTACTACATTCAAAATCCTAAACCGTAAACCATAAATCCCATACCCTAAACACTAAACTCAAAACCCTAATCCCTAAATCCCAAACGCTGAACAATAAACCCTAAACTTCGAAACTATAAATTGTAAACCCTAAACTCAAAATATAAAACCCTAATCACTAAACCCTACAGCTTAAACCATAAACCCTAAACCCAAAACCCTAAAACCTAAACCCTAAACCCTAAACCCTAAACCCTAAATACGAAACCCTAAACAATAAACACTAAGCCCTAAACCCTAAACCCTAAATAAAAAACCCAAAAATGTAAATCGTAACTCGTAAAACCCAAACCCTGAACCATTAACCATAAACTTTAGGCCGTAAACCCCAAACCCTAAACCCTAAATCCTAAACTGTAAACCTTATATCTTAAACCCAAAAGCCTTAACCCTAATTCCCAAACCCTAAACACTAAGCACTAAATGCTAAACCTTAAACTATAAACCCTAAACCCTAAACCCTATATTCAAAACCCTAAACCCTAAACCCCAAACCTTAAACCCCGAACTCTAAACCCTAAGCCCTTACCCCAATCCCAAACTGTAAACCCTAAACCTTAAACCCCAAAGCCTAAACCCTAAATCGTAAACCCCAAACTGTAAACTGTAAACCCTAATCCCAAAACCCTTAACCCAACACCCTATACCCTAAATGCCAAATCGCAAACCCCAAACCCCAAACCCTAAATTGCAAACCACAAACACCAAACCCTAAACCCAAACTCCTAAACCCTAAACCCAAAGCCCTCAACCGCAAACCTTAAACCCCAAAGCCTAAACCCTAAACCTGAAACTGTGAACAGTAAACCTTAAACCCCAAACCATAAACCCAAATCCCTAATCCCTAAGACCCAAAACCTTAAACCCTAAACCCTGAACCCTAAAGCCTAAATTGTAAACTGTAAACCCTAAACCCTAAATCAAAAACCCTAAGCACTAAACCCTAAAACCTAAACCCTTAACCCTAAATCAAAATCTCAAAACTGAAAACCGTAAATCGTAAACCCCAAACCTTGAACCATAAACCTTAAACTTTAAACCCTAAGCCCCAAACCCTAAATCCAAAACACTAAACCTTAAATCCGGATCCCCAAACCCTCAAACCTCAACCCTAAATCATAAACCCAAAACCCTAAATCCAAAAGCCTCAACCCTAAACCCTAAACCCGAAATTGTAAATTGTAAATCCTAAATCTCAAACCCTAAACCCTAAACCATAGAATCAAAACCCTAAACCTTAAACTTTCAACCCTAAACCCTAAACCCTAAATCCCAAACCCTATACACTAAACAGTAAACCCCAAACCCTAAATCCTAAAGCCCAAACCCAAAACCCCAAACCTCAAACCCTAAACTCTAAACTCCAAACCCAAACCCTAAACCATAAACCATAGCCCCAAAACCCTAAACTCCAAACCAAAACCCTAAACCCTAAACCATAACCCTAAAACCCTAAACCATAAACTGTAAACCCTAAACCCTATACCCCAAACTGTAAACCCGTAAGTAGTAAACTTTAAACCCAAAGCCTAAATCCTAAATCGTAAACCCTAAACTGTAAACTGTAAATACTAATCCCCAAACCCTAAATCCAAAACGCAATACTCTAAACCCCGAATCCTAAACCTTAAACCCTAAATTAGAAACCCCAACCTTAAACCATAAACCCAAAACCCAAAACCCTAAACCATAAACCCTAAACCCAGACCCTCAAACCGAAAACCTTAAACATTGAACCTTAAACCCCAAAGCCAAAACCCTAAACTCGAAACTGTAGACTGTAAACCTTAAACTGCAAACACTAAACCCAAAAACCCTATACCCAAAACCCCAAACCCTAAATCGTCAATTGTAAACCCTAAATCCCATACCCTAAACCCTAAACCCTAAACCGTAGGCGCCAAACCCTAAACCCTAAACTTTCAATCCTAAACCCAAAACCCTAAACACGAAATCCTAAACACTAAACCCTAAACCCCAAACCCTGAACACAACTTTAAACCCCAAACCCCAAACCTTAAACTCCAAACCCTAATCCTTAAACCCTAAATCATAAACCATAAGCCCAAAACCCTAAACTTAAACCCTAAACCCAAAACCCTAAACTCCAAACTGTAAAGTGTAATCCCTAAACCTTAAACCATAAACTCTAAACCCAAAGCCCCAAACCGTAAACCTTAAATCCTAAAGCCTAAAGCCTAAACCCAAAATAGAAAACTATAAACCTTAAACTGCAAACCCTAAACCCGAAACCCTAACCCGTAAATCCTAAAACTTAAACCCTAAATCCCAAACCCTAAACCATAGACCCTAAACTCTAAACCCTAAACCCTAAACTTTTAACCCTAAACCGAAAACCCTAAACAGAAACACTAAACCCTTAACCTTAAACCCTAAATCCCAAACCCAAAACACTAAACCTTAAACCCCAAACACAAACCCCAAACCCTAAACCCTAAACTCTGAACCTTAATCCCTAAACCCTAAATCGTAAACCCTAAACCATAAACCCAAAACCTTAAATCCTAAACCCTAACCATTAAACCCTAAATCCTAATATCTGAACCCCAAACCCTAAATTTTAAACCCGAAACCTTAAACCCAAAACACTAAATCTAAAACCTCAACACCCAAACCCTAAATACAAAACACCAAAGTCCAAACCCAAAACCCTAAATCCAAAACCCTAAACACTTGGCATTAAACCCTAAACCCCAAACCCCAAATCCTAAACCCAAAACCCTAAATCCTAAACCCTAGACCCTAAACCCTAAACTCTAATCCCCAAACTCTAAACCCCAAACCCAAACACCCTAAACCCAAAACTGTAGACTGTAGACCCTAAACCCTAAACCCTAAATACCAAACTCTAAACTTGAAACCCTAAACCTTAAACCTTAAATCCGAAACCCCAAATCCTAATCCCTAAACCCTAAACTGAAAATGTTAATCCCTAAATTTAAATCCCTAAACAATAAATCCTAAACCCTAAACCCTATTCGTAAAGCTTAAACCCCATTTCCTAAACCTTAATCCTGAAACCCAAAACCCTAAAATTTAAAGCCTAAACCCCAATCCTTAAACACAAAACCCTAAATATCAACCCCTAAAAACTAAACCTTGAACCCTAAAAACTAAACTCTAAACTCTAAACCTTATATCAAAAGCCTGAAATTGTAAACTATAAATTGTAAACCCCAAACCGTAAAACCGAAACCCTAAACCCCAAACCCCAAACCCTTAACCCAAAACTCTAAACCCTAAATCCCAAACCCAAACCCAAGACCCTAAACCCTAAACCCTAAAACTTAAACCTTAAATCTTAAACTCGAAACCCTAAACACTAAGCCTTAAATTCCAAATCCTAAACCCTAAACCTTATACCATAAACCCAAAACCCTGAACCATAAACCCTAAACCCCAATCCCTAAACCCAGAACTCCAAACCCTAACCCTTTACCCTAATCCCAAACGCTAAACCTTAAACACTAAACCTCAAACCGTAAACCCTAAACCAAAATCCTTAAACCTTAAAGCCTAAAGCCTAAACCCCAAACCCTAAACACGAAACTCTAAATTATAAATCCTAAACCCCAAACCCCAAACCCAAAACCCAATACCATAAATTCTAAACGCTAAATCCCAAACCCTAAACCCTAATACTAAGTCTTAAACCCCAAACCCTAAATCCTAAACGCTAAACCCTAAACCCTAAACCCTAATTCCTAAACCATAAACCCTCAACTCTAATCCCAAAACTCTAAACCCTAAACTGCAAAGCCCAAAACCGTAAACCGCAAACCCGAAATTGTAAATTGTAAACCCTAAACCCAAAACCCTACACCAAAAACCCAAAATCCTAAACCCCAAACTCCAAACCCTAAACTGCAAACCTTAAATCCTAAACCCCAAACCCTAGACCCTAAACTCAAACCTTAATCCCTAAATTGAAATCCCTAAACAATAAACCCTAAACCCTAATCGTAAACCCAAAACCCTAATTGCTAAACCCAAAACCCTAAACATTAAAGCCTAAACCCCAAACCCTGAACTCAAAAACCTAAAGATCAAACCTTAAAGACAAAAACCTGAAGCCTATACCATAAACCAAAAACCCAAAATCCAAAACCCTAAACCCTAAACCCTAATCCCTAAACTCTAAACCCTAAAACCTAAACCCTAAATCCTAAACTCTAAACCCTAAACCTTAAATTAGAAACCCGAAACTGTAAACTGTAAATTGTAAACCACAAACCATAAACCGAAACCCTAAACCCCAAACCCTTAGCCCAAAACCCTAACTCCCAAACCCAAACCTCAGATCGTAAACCCTAAACCATAAACCTTAATTTCTAAACCAAAAACCCTAAGCCCTAAGCCCTAAATCTCAAACCCTAAACCCTAAACCTTAAACCATAAACCCAAAACCTTGAACCCTAAATCATAAAACCAAAACCCTAAACCCAATCCCTAAATGCAGAACTCCTAACCCTAAGCCCTTACCCTAATCCTAAACCCTAAACTCCAAACCCTAAATCGTAAACCCTAAACCAAAGTCCTTAAACCCTAAACCCTAAACCCAAAATTGTAAATTGTAAATCCTAAACGCCAAACCCTAAACCCTAAACCATAAACTTTAAACCCTAAACCTAAAATGCTAAACCCTAAATTATAAACCCCATACACTAAACCCTAAACCCTAAACCCTAAACCTCAAACCCTATACACTAAATCTTAAACCTTAAACCCCAAACCTCAAACCCTAAATGCTAAATAGTAAACCCCAAATCCTAAACCCTAAACCCTGAACTCTAATCCCTAAATTCTGCACCCCAAACCCAATACCCACAAGCCTAAACCCTAAACCTTAAATCTTAAACCCCAAACCCTAAACACTAAACCCAAAACCCTAATCCCTAAATTTAAATCCCTAAACAATAAACCGTAAACCATAAACCTTAAACCCTAAAGCCTAAATCCCATACCCTAAACCCTAAATCCCAAACCCTAATCACTAAACACTAAACGACAAACTCGAAACTGTAAATTGTAAACCCTACACCGCAAACCTTAAACCCTAAACTATAAACCCGAAGCCCTAAACGTAAACCCTAAACCTTATACCCTATACCCTAAACTATAATACCTAAACCCTAAATCCTAATACCGAAACCCTAAACTCTAAACCCTAAACCATAAATATCAAACTGTAAAGCCTAAACCCTAAACCATAAACCTAAAACCCAAAACCCTAAAGCTGAAATCCAAAATCCTAATTCATGAACCATAAACCCTAAACCCAAAAGCCGAAACACTAAACCCTAAACACTGAACACTGACGCTTAAACCCAAAACCCAAAACCCTGAACCCTAAATCAAAAGCCCGAAACTGTAATCCGAAAATCGTAAACCCTAAACCCTGAACCATAAACCACAAACCATAAACTTTATATCCTAAACCCCAAACCCTAAACCCAAAACACTAAACTCGAAATCCCAAACCCTAAACCCTAAACGTTAAAATGTAAACCCAAAAGCCTTAACCCTAAATCCCAATGCCTAAACACTAAACCGTAAATGCTAAACCTTAAACCATGAACCCAAAACCCAAAACCCAAAACCCCAAACCCTAAACCCTAAACCCCAAACTCGGAAGTCTAAACTTTAAGCCCTTACCCCAATCCCAAACCATACCCCCTAAACCTCAAACCCCAAACTGATAACCCTAAACCGTAAACCATAAACACCAAAGGCTAAACCTTAAACCCTAAACCCAAACTGTAAACTGTAAACACTAAACCCCAAACCCTAAGCCCTAAGTTCTGATCACTAAACCTAAGCCCTTACACCAAATGTAAACCCTAAACCCGAAACCCCAAAGCCTAAACTCTAAACTCGAAAATGAAAAATTGTAAACCCTAAACCCATATTCCAAAACTGTAAACCCCAAACCCCAACCTTAAACTGTAAACTGTAAACCCTAAATCTTAAATCATAAACGCCAAACTCTAAACCTTAAACCCCAAACCCTAAGCCCCAAACCCTAAACCCTAAACTCTGTACCAACAACCCTAAATCGTAAACCAAAAACCCAAAAACCTAAATCCAAAAACACCAAAGAACAAACCCTAAACCCTAAATCCTAACTCTAAACCCTAAGCCATAAACCTTAAATCCAAAACCCTAAACCCATATCCCAAACCCTAAACCCTAAACCATAAGCCCAAAAATTGTAAATCGTAAAACCTTAACTCAAACCCTAAACTCGAACCACGAAACCAAAACCACAAAACCCTAAACGCCAAATCCCAAACCCTAAACCCCAAACACAAAACCCCAATTGCTAAACCCTAAACCCTAAATCCTAAATTTCAAACCCTATATGTAAACCCTAAACCTTAAACCCAAAACCCTATACATTAAATCTTAAACCCTAAACCTTGAACCCTAAATCTCAACCCTAAACACTAAACCCTAAAGCCTAAACCCTAAACCATAAACCCTAAACCCAAAACCCTAAACCCTACACCCAAAACCCTAAATCTTAAACCCTAAACTCAAAATCCTAAAACCAAAATGCTAAACCCAAAACCCAAAACCCTAAACCTTAAATCCTTAACCCCAAACCCTATCCCCCGACCCTAATCCCTAAATTAGAAACCGTAAACCGTAAACCGCAAAACCTAAACCCTATATCTGAAACCCTAAACCCTAACCCCAAAACCATAAACTCTAAACCATAAAACCTAAACCCTAAACCATAAACTTTAAACCCTAAACCATAAATCCCAAACCCAAATCCCTAAACCCAAAACCCTAAATCCTAAACACAAAACCCTAAATCCTAAACCCTAAACCCAAAACACTGAACCCCAAATCCCAAACCCTCAACCTTAAACCATAAACCAAAAACCCTAAACCCTAAATCCCAAACCCTAAATCCTAAGCTGCTAATCTTAAACCCTAAACCCTAAATCACAAACCCTAAAACATAAATCCAATACCCTAAACCCTAAACCCAAAACCCAAAACTTTAAACCCAAAACCCTAAACCCGAAACTCTAAACCCTAAACCCTAAATCCCAAACCCTAAACATTGAACCTAAATCCCTAAACCCCAAACCCTAAACCTTAAACCCTAAACCATGAAGTCTATTCCCCAAACTCAAAACTCTAAACCCTAAATCCTAAACCCTAAACCTGGAACTGCAAAGTGTAAACCCGAAACCCAAAACCCGAAACCCCGAACCCCAAACCTTAAAACCTAAACCATAAACCACAAACCCTAAACCCAAATTTCAAAACCATATATCCTAAACCCGAAACCCTAAACCCGAAACCCAGAACTCTAATTCCTAAATATGAAACCTTAAAAACAAAATCCTAAACTTTAAACCCCAAACCCAAAATCCTAATTCCTAAATTTGAAACCCTAAGTACTAAATCCTAAACCCTAAACCATAAACCTCAAACCCAAAACCCTAAATCCCAAACCCAAAACCCTATACCCTATATCCTGAACCCTAAACTGATAACCCTAAACCATAAACCCTAAACCCTAAACCCTAAAATCTAAATCCCAAACGCTAAACGTAAACTCTAAGCCCTATACCTTAAACCCTAAACCCTAAACCCCAAACCCTAAACCCTAAAACGTAATCCTAAACCCTAAACATAAACCCTAAGCCCTATACCCTAAACCCAAAACCCTAAACTCTAAATCCAAAACCCTAAACCGTTAAACACTAAACCCTAAACCCTAAAACAAAATACCAAAATCCTAAACCCTAAACCCTGAACCCTAAACCTTAAATCCTAAACACTAAACCCCCAACTCATAACCCTAAACCATAAACCTCAAACCCTAAACCCTAATCCCCCAACTATAAACCCTAAACCCTAAATTCCAAGCCCGAAATGATAAACCATAAATCCTAAATCCTAAACCCAAAAGGCTCAACCCCAAATCCCAAACCCTAAACCCTAAACCATAAACTCAAAACCCTAAACCCTAAATCACAAACCCCAAACCCCAAACCCAAAATCCTAAACCCTAAATCCTAAACCCTAAACTATAAAACATAAACCCAATACCCTAAGCCTTATACCTTAAACTCTAAACCCTAAACCCTAAAACACTAAACCCTAAATTGCAAACCCTAAACCTTAAACCATAAACCCTAAACCCTAAATCTCAAATCCTTAACCTAAAACCATAAACCCTAAATAACAAACCCTAAGCCCTCACCCCTATACCCTATATCCTAAACCCTAAACCCTAAACACAAAATGCTAAACCCTAAATCCCAAACCCTCAACACTAAACCCTTAACCATAAACTCGAAATTGTAAATTGTAAACCCTAAACCCCTAACCTTATACCCTAAACCCCAAACCCCAATCACTAAACCTAAACCCTAAATAGTAAATCCCAAACCCGAAATGTAAACCCCAAACCCCAATTACTAATCCCTAAACCCTAAATAGTAAATCCCAAACCCTAAATGTAAACCCCAAACCCTATACCCTAAACCCTAATCCCTAAATCATAAACCCTAAACTCTAAATCCTAAACCCCACACCGTAAACCGTAAACTCTAAATCACAATCCCTAAACACTAAACCCTAAACCCTAAACGATAAACTATAAACCCTAAACCCAAACCCTTAACCCAAAAGTTAAAACCTAAAATCCTAATCCCTAAACTCTAAACCCCAAACCCCAAACCCTAAACACTAAACCCAAAACCCTAAACCATAAACCCTAAACCTTAAATCCTAAACCCGAAAGCCTAAACCCTAAACCCTAAACCCAAAATCTAATTTATAAATTTGAAACCCTAAGCACTAAACCCTAAATCCTAAATCAGAAACCCTAAACCCTAATCCATATACGCTATATCCCAAACCCTAAACCATTAAGTCGAAATTGTAAATTGTAAACCCTAAACCCATAACCATAAAGCCTAAACCCCACACCCTAAACCCCAATCGCTAAACCCCAAACCCTAAGCCGTAAATCCCAAACCCTAAACGTAAACCCTGAGCCCTATACCCTAAACCATATTCCCTAAACCCTAAACACTAAACCTTAAACCCTAAACACGAAACCCTAAACCCTAAATCCTAGACTCTAAACCCTAAACCCAAAACCTTAAACCGTAAATTAGAAACCCTAAACCTT
The DNA here is from genome assembly GCA_014851425.1 of Senna tora. Taxonomy (NCBI): domain Eukaryota; kingdom Viridiplantae; phylum Streptophyta; class Magnoliopsida; order Fabales; family Fabaceae; genus Senna; species Senna tora. Next base: position 17,440 of record JAAIUW010000049.1, on the reverse strand, counting down.
AAACGATAAACCCAAAACACTAAACCCAAAATCCCAAACCCTAAGCCCTGAACCCCAAACCCTAGACCTTGAACAACAAACCTAAACCCTTACCCCAATCCCAAACCCTAAACTCGAAAACCCAAACTGTATACCCTAAACTCAAAATGTTAAATTGAAAACCCTAAACCCTTAACCCCAAACATAAATCGCAATCCCTTAACCCTAAATCCTAAACCCCAAACTCTAAGCACTAAACCTTAAACCCTAAACCCAAAAGCCTAAATATCAAACCCTAAACACTAACCCTAAACCCTAAACCCTAACCCATAAATCCTAAACCCTAATCCCTAAACAAAAAACCCATAACCCTAAATTCCAAATCCAGATAGCTCAAACCCCAAACCCTAGACCCTTAATCGTAACTCTAAACCCTAAATCCTAAACCCTAAACACTAAATCCTAAACCATAAACTCGAAACAGTAAACCGTGAAACCTAAACCCCAAATCCTAAACCCGAAACACCGAATCCTAAACCCTAAACCCAAAACCCAAAACCACAATCGCTAAACCCTTAACCCTAAACACAAAACTCTATACCCCAAACTGTAAATCGTAAACCCCAAACCATAAATACTAAACACTAAACCCTAAAGCCTAAAGCCTAAAGCCTAAATGCAAAACCCTAAACCCAAAATCCAAGCACCTAAACCCTTAACAGTAAACCCTAAACGCTAAAACATAAATCCTAAACCCTAAACACTAAACCCTAAACCCAAAACACTAAAAACAAAACCCTATACCCTAAACCATAAATCCTAAACCCAAACACAAAATCCTAATCCCAAAACCCTAAACCCTAAATTTGAAACCCCAAACCCTAAACCCTAAACCCTAATACCTAAATTTGAAACCCTAAACACAAAACTTTAAACCCTAAAGCAAGTCCTAAACCCTAACCTTGAACCCAAAATCGTAAACCGTAAACCCTAAAGCCTAAACCCTAAGACCTAAACCCTAAACCATAAACTTTAAACCCTAAACCCTAAATCCCAAAACCTAAACCCTAAACTCTAAATCACAATTCCTAAATCCCAATCCCTAAACGATAAATCCAAAACCCCAAACCCCAAACCCTAGACCCTAAAGCCTAAAACCCTAAACCCTAAACTTTAAACCCTAAACCCTAAATCCGAAACCTTAAACACTAAACCTAAAACCCCAAACCCCAAACCCTAAACCCTAAAACTTAGCCAAATACTCGTCAAAGGGTTTTCCCCTCTATTTCAGCTACAGAAATTCAATCTCCCTCTACTTTTTCACACTCTCGGGATAATGTTTTGCGAAAAAGGTTTCCCAGGTTAAGGGCTGATTCCTACCCTCGAGTAACTATTTGACTCCTTGCCACCAGTACTCAACCTCACCTTGCAGTTGATAGACTGCAAAGGCTACTTTTTGTTGATCAGGGGTATGGAGCACATTGAAAAGTTTTTCTAACTCCCTCAACCATTCCTCAGCTACAACAGGGTCATAGGTACCTCACAATACCGGAGGCCTAGACTTCTGGAATTCAGCCCACCCCAGGTTACTCCCCTCATGGTGTCCATTATCTTGTTGATCATGGTTTGGGGTATTATGATTTCCCTGGGCCTGGCGGAGTACCTCGGTAGTTGCTCAGGCTTAGTCTCTCATTGCTTGTGCCATGTTCTCAAATGCATGCATCATTTGACGAATCATGTCACTTTCAGGTTGCCTATTGTCAGCACCTCTCTTGGTATTTGTCATAGCTTTCTGCTAAACAAAAATATCACTAAGGTGATCAATCTCAATAATACTATTAAATAGAGAAAAATATAGCAAATAGAGGAGACATGTAACATTCTAGGATTCCTAGCACAAACATAGACTCAGTTGACTCATACTATCATGATCAATTGAGTTTATTCAATCAGTGTTCTTGTTAGGCTATTCTACCTATGAAATAGCAGAGTTCTAATAACTGTGCTCTGATACCATGTTGTAACGTCCTAGTTTCTTAATTGATATTTATTGTGGATTTAGGTTATTTAACTTAACTCTTAAAATCCCGGTCCAATTTTTTTTGTTTTCTTATGGGAGTATTAAAAGTTAAGCTTACCCCCAAGGAACGTTTACCCTCATGTTGTTATTTAAACCTAAGAAACTAGAAGTTACGTGTTTGTTACTCTCGTGCTCTCCCAAAATTTTTAATATATATACGGATATTCTAATTCAGATGAAGTGAGGTACTAACCTCCATGCATTGCCTAGCTTATATATTCTAGAGCATACATTCATATATACATACATACACAAGTTTAATAGTTAGTGGCGTGCATGCCTAAATAGTTAGTCTGGCACGTAGGCCATAGTCCAAAAGTAGTGTGACCTATAAGTCACAGCCAAAAGTCACCTCCTCTGCTAGCTACCCATTAGACATCCCTTCTAAGTCCCAGGGATGATCACATCCTCTGAAGGGAAGAAGAAGAGGATGTTGACAGCCTTCAGTATCTGGAAGTGACCCAAGAATGGCACTTCCTTCAGCTCCACCTCTATCTCAAGTAGCAGGAGGTACCTGGGCATCTGAGCACTCTAAGGTACTGAGATATATAATCCCAGTAACGTAGATTACAAGTTTTATAAAACTAATTAGTGGTTCAGCTGCATTACAAAGAATACAGGAAAACTTCCACACATGGATTTAGAATATGTACTTATGATGAAAATGCTTTAGCATGGCAAGGACATATATTGATGCAAACATATAAAATACTCATTTTCTTTAAAAGAATGCTCATTTTACCATCACATCTTTTGGTCAGTCATGCCAAATACTAGATCTCTCCAGAACCTGTACAACTGGTCTAAACCATTACCTTTATCATCAAAAGCAATCTAATGAAACAGGACAAAATCGACTTACCAATATAAGTAAAGTCCGCTATATAAGGCACAGGCAATTACCTAACATCCTAGGGCGTCCCCTGGTGTGTGCACAAAGTTAGAACCTTAGGATCACCAGTCCCGGACTGGATTATTTCCTCACTAGTTGCTAGACAACTATGTCCCGGACGCATTCCTAGCCAGTCTAGTGTGTCCTTTTCATACAGATCATATTAATATAACATAAATTTTCACAGGTAATGTTTATTCAGTTGCAAATCACTTGCCTCTCCAGGGCATATCACTTTTCACAATTTGCCTCTTCAAGGCATATCAGTATTTCACAGATGCATGCTAAAATACCTGTCTGTCCTGGACATATCAGTTCACAAATGCATGCTAAATCTCGATTCCAGAATTGGATGCCATACACTTAAATAAACTGCTTAAAACATGTCAACTCTTGCATTTAGTCAACTCAAAGTCAAACAAAGTCAAATATTACTTATACAGTAAGCAACTTACATAACTCCTTAAACAGGCATCCAAATATGATGAAATTTCATCAGAATCACATTTAGTATAAAATTAACATATTCAACTTGTTTCTCAAGCAGGAAAATTACATTTAGACTCTCAATTGCCTCAGTCTTATCAAAATGGTCCCATTTTTAAACTACTGAAAAAAGGCAGTTTTAACAATTCAACCACATCCAACTACAAAAACTGGACATGTAACATCCACTAAACACATCCAGATAGTTCCCAACAAAAATTTACAAGAAACTGAGTCAAAATAAGAATTTTGAGGTTTCTTCTAATTTTTTTCTTTCAAAATGCTCCTTATTAAGACTCAATTTCAGTTCTGGGTTTATACAAGCTCAAACAAGGTTACAGCAAGCTTCACAAGATTGAATATGACTTGTTCACACACAAAACCCTAAAATCCAAATAGAAGCATTTAAAGTTCATTTTTCTATTTGGAACTGTTTAGCCCTTTTTAACAAATTTCACTTCAATAAATCCAGTGTTTCTAAGACACTTATGGACTCAATAAATACATATAACAATATAGACAGTAGAGGAGAAAGATCCCAGTAGTTTATCAGCAACAAAACCAAGACAGAAGCATCAAGGGTTCATTTTAGCTGTTTAGACCATTTAACTAATTTTAACAAATTATACCTCAGTATATTTAGTATTTCTAGGACATTCAGAGGTTCAACGAACATATTTCATAGTATAGACATCAGAGGATAAGTTTTCAGCAATTTGACAGCAAGGAAGCTCAAAACAGAAACTCATTAAAGGCCATTTTTACCATTTTTGAAGTAAAAATTCTCATCACTGATTCAACAATCAAATAAAGTATTTAGCCACGATTTCTGGTCTCTTTTAATTCATTTATCCATCACTTAATTACCTTACAATTATATGAAACGTAGCGTACCAAGAATCATAGAAACAGAAGCACAATTTTAACACTCAGTAAAAAGGGGTTCTGTCTTTTACAGTGACTTCCAAGGCCACAATTAGCAGTACGGTAGCCTTAGATTAATCACGCATTTGGGGGTTATTAAAGTATGTTCTCTTATCTTTCTTTTGACACCTCACTTGCTTGATTTAGTTAAGAATCGAGAGAGTTATGCTCTGTCAAAGCAACAGTGCCCAAAACAAGACTCAGAAATTGCAGCAACGAGAAAATGGTCATAAAGCCTTATACCATCACTTTAGATGGATGCTTTTGACTTTGAGAAGTAGAAGGAAGGGTAACCCTACGTTACCTTGGATTTCCAGAGAAGAATGAATGGTTTGAGCTTCTAAAAACCTTGGGCCAAGCTTGATGGAGGTGGGTTTCTTGAGTGTGTGTGAGTGCTTGAAGTTTTCTGACTTCGTCCTTGCTTCCAGCTGCTGGACTCGAGCTCCCAGCCTTCCTCTATTGCCTTTGCTCTCTCTGAAACTCACTCTCACTTCTCTCTCAAATTTCCAGTCTCAATTTCCAGCCGATGCCTTCTTGTCTCTCGGTTTCCCACTATTTATGATGAGTTAGAAACATGTGTGATAGAATGTTGGTTTATGCATGGCTGGTGAGGTGTCCAGCTCTCAGCAACTCTTAATTTCTGTTTAGACACCTAATGAGCAGAGTAAGAGGGGTATTAGGGCGTGTTTGGCTGGTCCTTTAGTTCATAGGCTCGGTTTTAACATCAATTAGGTAGAGTGGGTCATGTGGCTTTCTCAATCGAATTGTGGCATGTGTTATTTAGGTTCCTAAGCCCCAATTCTGGTTATTCCTTCTGTGTATGGCTGTCTGAGTGTGTTCTCAGTAGCTAAAGTTACACTTAGGTAATTAATTTAGCCATTTAAGTTGGTATTTTCGGGTACCAAGCAAAGTGTGACACTTAATGATTAATTGGGTGTTTAATTCCCATTTATTTTTACTTTAAAATGTGTAACTTGTTGAAATTCTTAAATTCTCTATTAAGTCATATAGCTGGTACTTAATAGGACAGGTTTAAATGTCTTTGGGTGGCTGAATTGAGCTTTCTTGAGCTCTAAGTAAGCTAAGGTGCCTTATTTGAAAAATTGTCATTTCTATCTTTTTAGTTCGTGAATTTCTACTGGTGAAAATGTGTCAATTCAAGACTTGTCTTGGGCTTAGGGTCCCTTATTGAAGTCTTAGGGTGTCTCTAGAGTGTCCTAGGGTATTTTTCGTGGGTCAAATAGGTCTTCTCTACTCTTTTTAACTCATTAAGACAAAGAGAGCAAATGCTAAGTTTTTCTTTCAATTTAGTCCCTAGGGTTTTGGGTTAGGGTTTCTCTGGTACTTTTCCTACTTTTTAAGTCTCTTTTTCTCTAATTAAGGTTTCTCACCCAATTTGCAAGCACAATCAAGCATAGTCAAGTTCAGTCAAACACAAAATAAAAAAGTCAAACAGAAAATCCAGTCAAAATTAGGTTTTGAATTTTCAGGTTGTTACAACACTCCCCTCTTAATTAGAATTTTGTCCCCAAAATTTTTAAAATATACCTACAAATAATGCTGGATATTTTTGTCTCATGTCCTCTGCGCGTTCCCAAGTCATTTCTTATGTCAAAACATCTTGCCATAACACTTTGACTAATGGAACAGTCTTGCTACGGAGTTGTCTGTTCTCAAACTCTAGAATCTTTACAGGGACTGAGGGGTAAGTAAAATTTTCTTTCAATTCTAGTGGCTCAGTCTTGAGTATATGTGAAGGGTAAGGAATGTATCTACAGAGTTGAGAAACATGGAACACATTGTGGAGGTAAGACAACTTTGGGGGTAAGGCTATTTGATATGCCGCCGGGCCAATTCTCTTAACAATTTGATAGGGACCTATGAATCGCGGATGTAATTTTCGCGTCTTTAGTGATCATCCTATGCCTGTCATTGGGGTTACCTTGTGGAATACATGGTCTCCCTCATTAAACTCCAATGGTTTCCTCCTCTTATTGGCATAATTCTCTTGCGTCTATTGGGCAACTCTCATTCTTTCCCTAATCATACGGAGTTGCTCCGTAGTTTGGCAAACTATGTCTAGCCCTAATACTCTTTCCTCCCCGATCTCCGTCCAACATAGTGATGACCTACACTCTCTTCCATAAAGTGCTGCATATGGTGCCATGCCTATACTAGAATGATAACTGTTGTTGTAGGAGAATTCTACCAATGGCAAGTAAGCATCTCATGTGCCTTCTTGCTCTAGTGCACAAGATTGGAGCATATCCTTGAGAGTATGAATTGTTCTCTCTGAATGGCCATCAGTCTAAGGATGATATGCCGTGCTAAACCTCAATTGTGTCCCTAAGGCACTCTGTAGAGCTTGCCAGAATCGCGAGGTGAATCTGGGGTCACTGTCGGACACAATGCTAGTTGGCACTCCGTGAAGCCTTACTATTTCCCTAATGTATAGTTGGGCTAATTTTTCTAAGGAAAAAGTGATCCTGATGGGTAAAATGTGGGCAGACTTTGTGAGTCTATCCACGATTACCCAGATAGAGTCATGGTTGCAAGGTGTTCGAGGTAGTCCTACTACGAAATCCATGGTAATTTGATCCCATTTCCACTCGAGTATAGCTAAAGGTCGTAGCATTCCCGAGGGTTTCTGATGTTCTATTTTGACTTTTTGACAAGTCAGACACTTACCCACATGTTAGACTATGTATTTCTTCATCCCTGGCCACCAGAATTTCTTTTTCAGGCCTGGTACATCTTGGTTATACCGGGATGTACAGTGTACATGCTTCTATGGGCTTTATCTAATATCTTACTCCTCAAACCATGGTCACTAGGGATTACTATTCTTTCCCTGAACAACAATACTCCGTCCGCAACTTCGTGAAAATTGGATTGTTTTCTTAAGGCAACTAGTGTCTCATCCTTAAATTGGGCTTCCCTGATTTGAACCCTCAGGTCGCACTCTATTCGAAACTCACTCATCTCTAGCTTTTCATCAGCCAACACCGTGTTCAAACCTAGGTCTCTAAATTTCTCGATCATTTTCATCTCTTCGACCATTAAATGGGCTACCTAAATAGATTTTCTACTCAAGGCATCGCTAACTACATTGGCCTTTCCTGGGTGGTACTTAAGCTCAAAATTGTAATCCTTCAATAAATCTACCCATCTCCTCTGTCTCGTGTTCAACTCTTTTTGATCCAAATGGTACTTAAGACTCTTATGATCACAGAAGATTGTAAACCTAGCTTCGTATAATAAATGTCTCCAAATTTTCATTGCAAAGATTACGACCGCTAACTCTAGGTCATGGGTAGGGTAGTTCTCTTCATTTGGCTAAAGCTGTCGTGATGCATACACTATCACTTGCTTATTCTGCATAAGCATACAGCCAAGTCCTTTCCTTGAGGCATTAATGTATACCTCGAAAGGCTCCGATGGGTCAGGTATGGTATGCACAAGGGGTGTGGTCAATTTATCTTTCAGAGTTTGAAAGCTTGTCTCGCACTCTGTTGACCATTTGAAAGGAGTGTTCTTACGGGTCAATCTTGTCCTAGGGAGGGAAATTTCAGAGAATCCCTTAATAAACCTCCTATAGTACCCGGCTAAACCCAAGAAGCATCTAATTTCTGTCACTGTTTGAGGTCTATCCTAATTCCTAACGGTTTCCATCTTACTAGGGTCAACAGCCACGCCTTGTTTATTGATCACATGTCCTAAAAAGTTTATTTCTGCTAACCAAAACTCGCATTTTTCTATCTTGGCATATAGTTGTTTCTCTCGTAGTACTTGCAATACCAGTGCAAGATGTTCTTGATGTTCTTCTTCACTCCGAGAGTAAATCAGAATGTCATCAATGAACACTACGACGAATTGATCTAGATAAGGTTGGAAGATGCGGTTCATATAATCCATGAATACCGCAGGGGCATTGGTCAGCCTGAATGGCATCACTAGGAACTCATAGTGGCCATAAGGCGTTCTGAACGCAGTCTTAGGGTTATCTTCCTTCTTAACTCTAATCTGATGGTACCCTGACCTAAGGTCAATTTTAGAAAATACAGTCGCTCCTCGCAACTGATCCAACAAGTCATCTATATGGGGTAGAGGATATTTGTTTTTGATGGTCACCTTATTTAATTTCCTATAATCTATACAAAGTCTAAGGCTTCTGTCCTTCTTCTTCTCAAAGAGGACTGGGGCTCCCCAGGGTGAAACACTAGGCCTAATAAACTCCTTGCTTAGCAAGTCATTTATTTGGGCCTTCAGCTCCTGCAACTCAAGTGGGGTCATACGGTAAGGTGTGATGAATATAGGTCCTATTCCAGGCATAAGATCTATGAAGAATTCTATTTCTCTCTCTAGAGGTAACTCAAGTATTTCATCAGGGAAAACATCACTGAAATCCCTGACTACTGGAATCAGACTAATTCTCTCTTCCAGACTTAGAGTTCTTGGTTCTTCAACAGTACAAGCATTTAAATAGATCACAGATTTAGTAGCGCAATCTAATACTGCTGATTCTTAGATAACAAATTCATTCCTAAGTTTATGTTTGTGGTCGACATATTTAAACATATGAGGTTTGAATGAAAAAGTTTAGAATTGATAGTGATGGGACAGTTCAAGAAAGCATGGGTAGCAATCAATCTTTTCCCCAAAGGGGTAGAAACATACAGTTCAAACAATAAGGGTTGGGTAGAGATTTTTAGGGTTTTCACACATGTTTCAAAAATGAAGGAATGAGTGGCTCCTGAGCCAAATGGAATTTTAAAATTAATGTTTTGAATCGTACCCGTTCCCTCGATGAGATCTTCAATTTGTTAATTGACATCCCTGTCCAGAGCAAAGACCCTCCCAAAAGCCGGTGTTCGGTTTCCGTTCCCTACAGGTTCCTTGGCTTTGCATGCCCTGGTGAAGTGCCTTGGTTTCCCGCATCGGTAGCAGTTGTAGCAGGATTGACTAGGGTAGTGATCCCTATTACATTGGGCACATCGAGGACGATTCCCTCTAGTAGGGGTGGTCTTGCTGCTACTTCCGTTAGCAAGCTTGATGTTTGGTTTCCACACGTTCAGGTTATTTTGGGGTTTCCGATTAAATCTCTGGTTTACTGCAGCTCCATCACTCAGGTTTTTGCTAATGATGCGGCATTTATTGACTAACTCCGCGTAGTTCTTTATCTCTAACAGTGCTACTTGGGTTATTTTGTTTAGGTCTAACCCAACATCAAAATGAGCTGCCTTCCATGCCTCATCATGCCTAAGTTTTAGGTAGGTGGAGAATTTGGCAAGTTCCTCAAACTTAGCCAAATACATGTCAAAGGGTTTTCCCCTCTCTTTCAGCTGCAGAAATCAATCTCCCTTTCCTTTTTCAAACTCTCGGGATAATATTTTGCAAGAAAGGTTTCCCTAAAGGTTTCCTAGGTTAAGGGGCGGTTCCTACCCTCGAGTAACTGTTTTGCTCCTTGCCTCCAGTACTTTGCCTCACCCTGCAGTTGATAGACTACAAAGGCTACTTTTTATTGATCAGGGGGATGAAGTACATTGAAGAGTTTTTCTAACTCCCTCAACCATTCCTCAGCTACAACAAGGTCGTAGGTGCCTCTGAATACCAGAGGCCTAGCCTTTTGGAATTCAGCCCACCCCAGGTTACTCCCCTCATGGTATCCGTTATCTTGTTGATCATGGTTTAGGGTATTATGATTTCCCTGGGCCTGGTGGAGTACCTTGGTAGTTGCTGAGGCTTGGTCCCTCCTTGCTTGTGCCATGTTCTCAAATGCATGGATCATTTGATGAATCGTGTCACTTTCAAGTTGCCTACTGTCAGCACCTCTCCTGGTATTTGCCCTAGCTTTCTGCTAAACAAAAATATCACTATGGTGATCAATCTCAATAATACTATTAAATAGAGAAAAGGCCAAATTACTCTTTTGGTCCTCAATGTTTGCACGAATTTTAATATTGGTCCTCAATTTTTCAAAAAGTTATTTTAGGTCCTCAACGTTTTTCTTTTTGTCAAAATTGGTCCTCCAGTGTAACTCCGTGTAGTTTTATTTGTTAAATGCTGACGTTGAAGGCTTATGTGGTACACCCTCTCTCCTACGTGTCATATTTAAATGACATGGCACCCTCTCTCACTCCAATTCAGCAAAATGATGCCATTTTGCATCACTTCTCTCTCACTCCAACTCAACAAAACGACGTCGTTTTGCTGAGTTGATGTGAGAGAGGGTGTCATGTCATCAAAATATGACACGTATGAGAGAAGGTGTGCCACATAAGCCTTCCACGTCAGCATTTAACAAAAAAACCAAACAGAGTTAAGTTGGAGGACCAATTTTGACAAAAAGAAAAATGTTGAGGACCTAAAATAACTTTTTGAAACGTTGAGGACCAATATTGAACTTCGTGTAAACGTTGAGGACAAAAATAGTAATTTGGCCTAGAAAAAATATAGCAAATAGAGGAGACATGTAACAGTCTAGGGTTCCTAGCACAAACATAGTCTCAGTTTACTCATACTGCCATGGTCAGCTGAGTTTATTCAATCAGTGTTCATGTTAGGCTATTCTACCTATTAAACAGCAGAGCTCTAATAACTGTGCTCTGATACCATGTTGTAACGTCGTAGTTTGTTAATTGAATTTTATTGCAAAATTAGGTTATTTAACTTAACTCTTACAATCCCGGTCCAATTTTTTTCTTTTCTTTTCTTATGGGAGTATTAAAAGTTAAGCTTACCCCCAAGGATCGTTTGTAACACCTCAATTCCCTACGTCCATTTTAGTATATAAATGATATGAATTAGTGTGTCACTAACCTTTCTTACCCGAGTTCATTTAAAATTTTACCAAGTTGATTAATTAAGTTGAGTTGGTTTGGGTTGCTACTCTCGGGTATCTCACTCGTCTCTCTCAGCGGAAGCATTAAATCAAAAACAAACACAATAATCGTCATTATATAGCCTTCTATTTACCATAAACATATATGTGCGCACATACCATCCATCATCAAAGCTAGAGTCCTATGAAGGGAGAAGATCTAAGGATGGCAAGCATCTTAAGATCTTAGCCCTTAACCTAGTAGTGGATAAAAACTCTAGTCTTTACTAACATACCATTCATATACATACCCAAAATATGTCCTCCATCCCTTCCTATACATAATATTTACTAGGACTTTGTAACCTTTCCAAAAAGATACTAAAGGACAAAGTCTAGGGAATAGGGATTCCAAAAACAAAAGAAAACATGTACTATATGATCATATTCCTTGAGAAGGCGTCAGAGAAGTCACTACATGTACACACTACAAGAAAAAACTGATTTAGCTACGGAAATTAGCTAGGGAAAAAATCCCTAGCTAATTTATTATATGTATATATATATAATGTTTTACATTAATAAATCAAAAAGTGATAAATGGCCTAGTGGTTGGTGTAAATGTTACCATCCATGATGTTCTGTCTTCGAGTCCTCCTACCATTTTTCAGAAATATAAAGTGGTCGCCGGAGGTGGCGGAGGCCGCCGGCGGCCGTCGTCGAAGGGGGTCGCCGGAGGCCGGTGGAGGAGGTCGCCTGCGACAATTGTCGGAGGGGGTGATTTAGCTAGGGATTAGCTACGGCTTAGCTAGGGAATTTAGCTTGGGATTAGCTACGGATTTGCTAGGGAATTTTAGCTAGGGATTAGCTACGAATTTGCTAGGGAATTTAGCTAGGGATTAGCTACGGATTAGCTAGGGAATTTAGCTACGGATTAGCTAGGGATTGGCTACGGATTAGCTACGAAAAAAATCCGTAGCAATTAGCGTCCAAATATTAGCTAGGGAAAAATTCGCAGCTAATCCGTAGCTAATCCCTAGATAATCCGATTAGCTAGGGATTTTTCCATAGCTAATCCTGTTTTTTCTTGTAGTGACAATCACATCGCTAATCACTACGACCCAGCCCAGTACTGGATCATGCCCCCACTCCAGCTTGGCCTCCAATGTGACTAAGTACCTAGGCATCTAATACATACCAACGTAATCGTGAGATTTATAATCTCAGTAATCATAGGAACCTGTTTGAAAATCGCTAATGTGTACCACTGTATCATCATACAGAAAATCCCTGCATTTCCTCATACATTTCATAACATTTAAAACATGGATGCATTATCATTCATTTCTTTGAAAAATAATAAAGCATAGCATGTATTCTTGTGAATGCAACCTTTGATACATCCCTTCAAAAAAACACTCATTCAAATCATTCATTGGTATGGTATGGAATAGTATCATCCTCATCTTTGCAAAACATCATAAACTAGAGTAATATGAATACACATAAAACATTTCATCATTTCATCATCATTCATAATTCCAAGGGTACTGAAATAACACATAATAAACATGTGGGCATCTAGCCCAAATTTCATAAAACATATGAGCATCGGGAGTGTCGCAACGCGAGCACTCGCACACATCCATACATTCATCATCATTGTAGGACCCTTTGCGTCCTTCCCGAAGGATCAACAATTCGTCCCTCATAACATCATCATTAGAGGACCATTTGCTTCTTTCCCGAAGGATCAACAATTTTCCTCCCTTAACATTTACATATACCTAGGATTCATCATGTTGTCCCGGAGGATCAACTGTTCAATTCCTTGAACACATACATTCATAGGATTCATTGCGTCTTCCCTTAAGAATCAACCTATTGCATGCATTGTGTCTTACCCTATGGATCATCAGTTTATATGGATGGTATCTTTTCTTAAGAGTCAAAAATTCATCTCCGTGATATGCTATTCACATATACATATATTGGAAAGAAATGGGTCTCAATCATGGTTCGCCTAATTTTAAGCATGTCGCTCTTAGATGGCCACATAGGGCATACTAGCGTAAAATTCGGTAACCAACAAGGCGTTTTTTGTAAAATTACATTCTAAATCGAATGGATGTTTTACCATCCCAAATAATGACACAACCGTGGAAATCCCAACGGCCGTCCCATACCGACAATTGGTCAATCGATCATGGTCCCATTCTTTACCGATACATGTACATTGAATACTCAGCTCTCTTTTGTTTCTTTCTATGTTATTTCCCCTTGATTCATACTTCAAATTACTATAAAATCTTTGAGCATCACGTTTGAGAATGAATTTAGGTGTTTAAATCATCATTTAAAGTGATTAAGTTCACTATGCAAAACAGGGGCCTATCAGCTGGCTGATTGGGGCCATCAGCCAGCTGATTGGCCCTTATTTTTGGAAAATAAAATTTTCCAGAGACCTATCAGCCAGCTGATAGCTCTCTGGAGAGCTTTTTCAGCCACATTAAAAGCACAACAACCGATTGTTCTTAAGCCATCAATCGGCTGTTCTAATTCTGGAAATTTCTGGGTAAAATATGAACATTTCTAGTTAAAATATGAGCATTTCTAGAAAAATTGAACCTATCAGCCGGTTGATGCGGGGCGAAAATGGTTTTAAAAACGTCCTTTTGACCAGATTTAAACCCCACACTTGAAAATCAAAGGAGTTTACTTAATGGAACTTAATCCCTATCATTTTCACAATAAAACCCATCAAAATTTCAGCTCAAAACTTGCTTGTTCATGCTCAAATCAATATGAGGAATACCACCAAAACTCATAACCAAACCCATGACAAATTTATCATTTTCCAGCCTCCAAGCATACATGCAACATCGCCTAAGCATCCATTCAAGTTCTAGAAACTCAGAAATGTAAGTTTTAATCCTCTCTTTCAGCTTAAAATATCATATTCGAAAATTTCTCTCTTTGAGCTAAAAACTTGAATTTTGAAGATGAGAGGTAGGAAGCTACGATTACCTTGTTTCCGTGCTTAGATTACGTTTCTTGTGATGTGTAGATGCTTTCCTACGAATTTTCCTAGCTAGAATCGAGTTCTTCAATCCTAACCTTCAAGTTTTCTCAACCTTCTCTCTAGGTCTCTCTCTCTCTTGTTTGTGAAATATGATGTGTGTGTGTGTGTGTGTGTGTGCTGACCCCTTCCACTTTCTTTTGTGGGTGTGGTGACACAAGGCTTCCAAGAAAACTTTGCAATTAAGTCCATAGAGTCACCAGGCTAGTTTCTCTAATCCAGATGAAATTATGTTTTCCACATTGACACCCGAGCAGGAAATGTTCAAAATTCTGTTAGTTACTGTGACCCTTGGCTAAAATTATAATTTATTATACCCATATCACTTTTCTTTACATCCCAGTCCCGTTTACATTAAAATAGTTTTTCGTTTCATTTAAATCCCTCTAACCTTCATCATTCTAGCACTAATGCAATTCTACATGCTTCTAAATACATCAAACACATAAAATAACTTAATTAATCTAACAAACAATCAATTCATAATCTCAGAGAGGCGGATGTCACATCGTTTACGCCCAGTTGGTTATTTCAACCTAAGAAACTAGAAGTTACATGTTTGTTACTCTGGCTCTCTAAATCCTAAACCCTAAAAACTTATCCCTAAAGCCTATACCTTAAACCCTAAATCAAAATCCCCAAACTGTAAGCTGTAAAACTTAAACCCTAAACCCTAAACAATAAAACCTAAACCCTAAACCCAAAATCCTTAACCCTAAACCCTAAACCCTAAATCCCAAACCCTAAACACTAAATCCTAAACCCTAAATCCTAAACCCTAAACCCTAAACCCAAAACTCAAAACAATAAATACCAAACCCTTAACCCTAAACCCTAAACCCTAAACCATAAACCTTAAACCATAAACCCAAAACCCCAAATCCCAAACCCTAAACCCCAAACTCCAAACTATAAACAATAAAACCAAAACCAAAAAGTCTAAACCCTAAACTCGAAACTATAAACCTTAAAACTTAAATCCTAAAGCCCAACCCCTAAACCCTAATCCCTAAATTTGAAATCCTAAACACTAAACCCTAAACCATAAACCATAAACCTTAAACCCTAAACCCTAAATCCCCAACCCTAAAACGTAAACCCAAAACCCTATACCTAAAATCCTAAACCCTAAAATCTAAACCCTGAACCATAAATTCGAAATAGTAAATTATAAACCTTAAACCCCAAGCCTTAAACCCTAAACCCCAAACCCGAAAGCCCAATAGCGAAACCGTAAATCTAAAACCCTAAACGTAAATCCTAAACCTGATACCCTAAACCATAATCCCCAAACCCAAAACCCTAACCTCTAAGTCTTAAGCCCCAAACCCTAGACCCCAAACCCCAAACCCCAATCGCTAAACCCTAAACACTAAACCGTAAATCCCAAATCCTAAACGTAAATCTTAAAGCCTATATCCTAAACACTAATCCCTAAACCCAAAACCTAAAATTGAAAATCCTAAACCCGAAACCCTAAACCCTAATCCCTAAACACCAAATCCCAAACCCTATACCCTAAACCCTAAATCCCAAACCCCGAACCCAAAACCCAAATGCTAAACACTAAACCCTAAATGATAAAGTCAAAACCCCTAAACCCCAAACCTTAAACGCTAAACCCCAAACCCCTAAACCCTGTACCCAAAACCCGAATCCATAAAACCAAAACCCTAAACTCTAAATCCTAAACCCTAAACCCTCAACCATAATCCCCAAACCCCAAACCCCAAACCCAAAATCAAAAACCCTACACTCTAAACCCTAAACTCTGAACCCTAAACCTTAACTCCTAAACCCTAAACTCTAAACCGAAAACCCTAAGCCCTAAATCCTAAACCAAAAACACGAAAATGCAAATCGAAAAATGTAAATCATAAACCATAGAACTCAAACCATAAACACTAAACCCCAAACTCTAAACCAAAAACACCAAACCCTAAATCCAAAATCTGAAACCCTAAACCCTAAATGCTAAATCTAATCCCCAAAACCAAAGCCCTAAACCCTAAACCTTAAACCATAAACTCAAAACCCTAAACCCCAAACGCAATACCCTAAATACTAAATCACAAACCCTAAACCCTAAACCCAAATCCCAAAACGCTAAACCCTAAATCATAACCTGAGAACCCTAAACCCCAAACCATAAACCAAAAACCCAAAACCCCAAACCCTAAACCGTCAATCCTAAATGGCAAACTTCAAACCCAATACTCTCAACCCTAAACACTAAATCCTTAATCTGAAACCCCAAACCATAAACACAAAACTTTAAACTCTAATCCCTAAATTTGAAACCCGAAGCACTAAACCCTAAATCCTAAACCATTAACCATAAACCCTAAATCCCAAACCCTAAACCCTAAATCCTAAATCCAAAACCCTAAATACTAAAGCCTAACTATTAAGTCCAAACTGTAAATTGTAAACCCTGAACCCATAACCATAAACCCTAAATGCCAAACCGCAAACCCCAATTGCTAAATCGTAATTCCCTAAGCACTATACCCTTAACCCTAATCCCTAAACCCTAAACCCTAAACACTAAATCCTAAACCCCAAACCCCAAACCCTAAATCTAAAACCCTAAATACTAAACCCTAAACCCTAAACCTAAAATCTTAAACCCTAAACCAAATTACGAAAACCCTAAACCCTAAACCTTAAATCCTAAACCCAAAACACTAAATCTGAATCCCATAATCCTTAACCCTAGATCCTAATTCAAAAACGCAAAATTGTAAACCTTAAATCGTAAACCATAAACCGTAAACCTTAAACCATAAACCTCAAACCCTAAACACTAAACCCCAAACATTAAACCCAAAACCCTAAATTCCAAACCTGAAAACCAAAGTCCCAAACCCTAAACCCTAAACCCCAAACCTATAAACCCAAAACCCTAAACACTAAACCCCCAAACCGCAAACGCTAAGCCCTAAACCCTAAACTCAAAACCCTAATCCCTAAATTTGAAAGCCTAAACCTTAAACCTTAACCCTAAACCATAAGCTTTAAACCCAAAACCCAAAATCCGAAACCTTAACCTCTAAATTCTAAACCCAACACCCTAAATCCCAAACCCTAAACACTAAACTCTAAACCATAAACTCAAAACTGTAAATGATAAATGATAAACCCAAAACCTTAAACCCCAAACCCCAAACCCGAATCCCT